>CAJUWN010000946.1:0-27695 GCA_910589765.1 Avena atlantica
GTGGGCAATAACTCATGAAAATGGACGTAAAACGCAAAAAAAACGAGTTTTTGGTCATAACTCTGAAACATGTAAATTAACCCCGAAACACCCAAAACTATGGCTCTGAAACTATGGACAATAGCTCATGAAAACGGCAATAAAGCGCAAAAAGATGAGTTTCTGGTCATCACTCTCAAACATGTAAATCGCCCTAAACCCCAAAACCGTGGGCAATAACTCATGAAAACGACCATAAAACGCAAAACGAATAGTTTTTGCTCATACTTCTCAAACATGTAAATCGCCCTAGAACCCCAAACCATGGGCAATAACTTATGAAAAAGGCCATAAAATGCAGAAAAGACAAGTCTTTGGCCATAACTCTGTAAACATGTAAATCACCCTCGAACCCCAAAACTATAGGCAATAGCTCATGAAAACAGCCATAAAGCAAAAAAAGATGAGTTTTTGGTCATAACTCTGAAACATGTAAATTGCCTAGGAACCCAGAACCGTGGGCAATAACTCATGAAAACAGCCATAAAACGCAAAAACGACGAGTTTTCTCATACTTCTCAAACATGTAAATCACCTAGAACCCAAAACTGTGGGCAATAACTCATGAAAATGGACGTAAAACGCAAAAAAGGACGAGTTTTTGGTCATAACTCTGAAACATGTAAATCACCCTGACACACCAAAGCTATGGCTCTGAAACATGTAAATCACCTGAAACCCAAAACTATGGACAATAGCTCATGAAAACGGCCATAAAGCGCAAAAAGATGAGTTTTTGGTCATCACACTCTGAACCTGTAAATCGCCCTAAAACCCCAAAATCGTGGGCAATAACACATGAAAACGACCATAAAACGCAAAAACGAATAGTTTTTGCTCATACCTTTCAAACATGTACATCGCCCTAGAACCCTAAAACATGGGCAATAACTTATGGAAAAGGCCATAAAATGCAAAAAAGACAAGTCTTTGGTCATAACTCTGAAAACATGTAAATCACCCTCGAACCCCAAATTATAGGCAATATCTCCTAAAACGGCCATAAAGCAAAAAAATATGAGTTTTTGTCATAACTCTGAAACATGTAAACTGCCTAGGAGCCCCAGAACCGTGGGCAATAACTCATGAAAACGCCATAAAACGCAAAAACGACTTGTTTTTTTTCATACTTCTCAAACATGTAAATCGACCGGAACCCAAAACTGTGGGCAATAACTCATGAAAATGGCCATAAAACGCAAAATAGACGAGTTTTGGTCATAACTTTGAAACATGTAATCACCCTAGAACACCAAAACGTGGGCAATAGCTCATGAAAATGGCCATAAAGCGCAAAAAGATGAGTTTTTGGTCATAACTCTGAAACATGTAAATCACCCTAGAACCCAAAAACTGTGGACAATAGCTCATGAAAGGCCTTAAAGCGCAAAAAATGAGTTTCTGGTCATCACTCTCAAAAATGTAAATGGCCCTAAAACCCCAAAACCGTGGGCAATAATCATGAAAACGACCATAAAACGCAAAAACGAATAGTTTTTGCTCATACTTCTCAAACATGTAAATTGCCCTAGAACCCTAAAATCATGGGCAATAACTTATGAAAAAGGCCAGAAAATGCAAAAAAGACAAGTCTTTGGTCATAACTCTGTAAACATGTAAATCACCCTCGAACCCCAAAACTATAGGCAATAGCTCATGAAAACAGCCATAAAGCAAAAAAAGATGAGTTTTTGGTCATAACTCTGAAACATGTAAATTGCCTAGAACCCCAGAACCGTGGGCAATAACTCATGAAAACGGCCATAAAAACAAAAACAAGAGTTTTTGCTCATACTTCTCAAACATGTAAATCGACCGGGAAACCAAAACTGTGGGCAATAACTCATGAAAATGGACGTAAAACGCAAAAAGGACGAGTTTTTGGTCATCACTCTGAAACATGTAAATCACCCTAAAACACCAAACAATGGCTCTAAAAATGTAAATCACCGAAAACCCCAAAACTATGGACAATAGCTCATGAAATGGCCATAAAGCGCAAAAAGATGAGTTTCTGGTCATCACTCTCAAACATGTAAATCGCCCTAAAACCCCAAAACCATGGGCAATAACTCTTGAAAACGACCATAAAACGCAAAACAAATAGTTTTTGCTCATACCTCTCAAACATGTACATCGCCCTAGAACCCTAAAACCATGGGCAATAACTTATGAAAAAGGCCATAAAATGCAGAAGACAAGTCTTTGGTCATAACTTGTAAACATGTAAATCACCCTCGAACCTCAAAACTATAGGCAATAGCTCATGAAAACAGCCATAAAGCAAAAAAAATGAGTTTTTTGGTCATAACTCTGAAACTTGTAAATTGCCTAGGAACACCAGAACCTTGGGCAATAACTCATGAAAACGGCCATAAAATGCAAAAACGACGAGTTTTTGCTCATACTTCTCAAACATGTAAATCGACCGGGAAACCCAAAACTGTGGGCGATAACTCATGAAAATGGACGTAAAACGCAAAAAGGACGAGTTTTTGGACATAACTCTGAAACATGTAAATTACCCTAAAACACCAAAACTATGGCTATGAACATGTAAATCACCCTTAAACCCCAAAATAGTGGACAATAGCTCATGAAAACGGCCATAAAGCGCAAAAAGATGAGTTTTGGTCATCACTCTCAAACATGTAAATCGCTCTAAAACCCCAAAACCGTGGGCAATAATCGTGAAAACGACCATAAATCAAAAACGAATAGTTTTTGCTCATACCTCTCAAACATGTACATCGCCCTAGAACCCAAAACCATGGGCAATAACTTATGAAAAGGCCATAAAATGCAGAAAGACAAGTCTTTGGCCATAACTCTGTAACATGTAAATCACCCTCGAACCCCAAAACTATAGGCAATAGCTCATGAAAACAACCATAAAGCAAAAAAAGATGAGTTTTGGTCATAACTCTGAAACATGTAAATTGCCCAGGAACCCCAGAACCGTGGGCAATAACTCATGAAAACAGCCATAAAACGCAAAAAGACGAGTTTTTGCTCATACTTCTCAAACATGTAAATCACCCTGAAACCCAAAACTGTGGGCAATAACTCATGAAAATGGACGTAAAACGCAAAAAAGGACGAGTTTTGGTCATAACTCCGAAACATGTAAATCACCCTGACACACCAAACCTGTGGCTCTGAAACATGTAAATCGCCCTGAAACCCAAAACTATGGACAATAGCTCATGAAAACGGCCATAAAGCGCAAAAAGATGAGTTTTTGGTCATCACTCTAAACCTGTAAATCGCCCTAAAAACCCAAAATCGTGGGCAATAACACATGAAAACGACCATAAACGCAAAAACGAATAGTTTTTGCTCATACCTTTCAAACATGTACATCGCCCTAGAACCCTAAAACCATGGGCAATAACTTATGGAAAAGGCCATAAAATGCAAAAAAGGCAAGTCTTTGGTCATAACTCTGAAAACATGTAAAACGCCCTCGAACCGCAATTATAGGCAATATCTCCTGAAAACGGCCATAAAGCAAAAAAATATGATTTTTTTATCATAACTCTGAAACATGTAACTGCCTAGGAGACCCAGAACCGTGGGCAATACCTCATGATAACGGCCATAAAACGCAAAAACGACTTGTTTTTGCTCATACTTCTCAAACATGTAAATCGACCGGGAAACCCAAAACTGTGGGCAATAACTCATGAAAATGGCCATAAAACGCAAAATAGACGAGTTTTTGGTCATCACTTTGAAACATGTAAATCACCCTAGAACACCAAAACTGTGGGCAATAGCTCATGAAAATGGCCATAAAGCGCAAAAAATGAGTTTTTGTGTCATAACTCTGAAACATGTAAATCACCCTCGAACCCCAAACTATGGTCAATAGCTCATGAAACGGCGCTTAAAGCGCAAAAAGATGAGTTTCTGGTCATCACTCTCAAACATGTAAATTGCCCTAAACCCCAAAACCGTGGGCAATAACTCATGAAAACGACCATAAAACGCAAAAACGAATAGTTTTTGCTCATACTTCTCAAACATGTAAATTGCCCTAGAACCCAAAACCATGGGCAATAACTTATGAAAAAGGCCATAAAATGCAAAAAAGACAAGTCTTTGGTCATAACTCTGTAAACATGTAAATCACCCTCGAACCCCAAAACTATAGGCAATAGCTCATGAAAACAGCCATAAAGCAAAAAAAATGAGTTTTTGGTCATAACTCTGAAACATGTAAATTGCCTAGGAACCCCAGAACCGTGGGCAATAACTCATGAAAACGGCCATAAAACACAAAAACAACGAGTCTTTGCTCAAACTTCTCAAACATGTAAATCGACCGGGAAACCAAAACTGTGGGCAATAACTCATGAAAATGGACGTAAAACGCAAAAAAGGACGAGTTTTTGGTCATAACTCTGAAACATGTAAATCACCCTAAACACACCAAAACATGGCTCTAAAACATGTAAATCACCGTAAAACCCCAAAACTGTGGACAATAGCTCATGAAAATGGCCATAAAGCGCAAAAAATGAGTTTTTCTGTTCATCACTCTCAAACATGTAAATCGCCCTAAAACCCCAAAACCATGGGCAATAACTCTTGAAAACGACCATAAAACGCAAAACAAATAGTTTTTGCTCATACCTCTCAAACATGTACATCGCCCTAGAACCCTAAAACCATGGGCAATAACTTATGAAAAAGGCCATAAAATGCAGAAAAGACAAGTCTTTGGTCATAACTCTGTAAACATGTAAATCACCCTCGAACCTCAAAACTATAGGCAATAGCTCATGAAAACAGCCATAAAGCAAAAAAAATGAGTTTTTGGTCATAACTCTGAAACTTGTAAATTGCCTAGGAACACCAGAACCTGGGGCAATAACTCATGAAACGGCCATAAAATGCAAAAACGACGAGTTTTTGCTCATACTTCTCAAACATGTAAATCGACCGGGAAACCCAAACTGTGGGCAATAACTCATGAAAATGGACGTAAAACGCAAAAAGGACGAGTTTTTGGTCATAACTCTGAAACATGTAATTACCCTAAAACACCAAAACTATGGCTATGAAACATGTAAATCACCCTTAAACCCCAAAATAGTGGACAATAGCTCATGAAAACGGCCATAAAGCGCAAAAAAGATGAGTTTTTGGTCATCACTCTCAAACATGTAAATCGCTCTAAAACCCCAAAAAACCGTGGGCAATAATTCGTGAAAACGACCATAAATCGCAAAAACGAATAGTTTTTGCTCATACCTCTCAAACATGTACATCGCCCTAGAACCCTAAAACCATGGGCAATAACTTATGAAAAAGGCCATAAAATGCAGAAAAGACAAGTCTTTGGCCATAACTCTGTAAACATGTAAATCACCCTCGAACCCCAAAACTATAGGCAATAGCTCATGAAAACAGCCATAAAGCAAAAAAGATGAGTTTTGGTCATAACTCTGAAACATGTAAATTGCCCAGGAACCCCAGAACCGTGGGCAATAACTCATGAAAACAGCCATAAAACGCAAAAAGACGAGTTTTTGCTCATACTTCTCAAACATGTAAATCACCCGGAAACCCAAAACTGTGGGCAATAACTCATGAAAATGGACGTAAAACGCAAAAAAGGACGAGTTTTTGGTCATAACTCCGAAACATGTAAATCACCCTGACACACCAAACCTGTGGCTCTGAAACATGTAAATCGCCCTGAAACCCCAAAACTATGGACAATAGCTCATGAAAACGGCCATAAAGCGCAAAAAGATGAGTTTTTGGTCATCACTCTAAAACCTGTAAATCGCCCTAAAACCCCAAAATCGTGGGCAATAACACATGAAAACGACCATAAAACGCAAAAACGAATAGTTTTTGCTCATACCTTTCAAACATGTACATCGCCCTAGAACCCTAAAACCATGGGCAATAACTTATGGAAAAGGCCATAGAATGCAAAAAAGGCAAGTCTTTGGTCATAACTCTGAAAACATGTAAATCGCCCTCGAACCGCAAATTATAGGCAATATCTCCTGAAAACGGCCATAAAGCAAAAAAAATGAGTTTTTTGTCATAACTCTGAAACATGTAAACTGCCTAGGAGACCCAGAACCGTGGGCAATACCTCATGATAACGGCCATAAAACGCAAAAACGACTTGTTTTTGCTCATACTTCTCAAACATGTAAATCGACCGGGAAACCCAAAACTGTGGGCAATAACTCATGAAAATGGCCATAAAACGCAAAATAGACGAGTTTTTGGTCATCAACTTTGAAACATGTAAATCACCCTAGAACACCAAAACTGTGGGCAATAGCTCATGAAAATGGCCATAAAGCGCAAAAAGATGAGTTTTTGTGTCATAACTCTGAAACATGTAAATCACCCTCGAACCCCAAAACTATGGTCAATAGCTCATGAAACGGCCTTAAAGCGCAAAAAAGTTGAGTTTCTGGTCATCACTCTCAAACATGTAAATTGCCCTCAAACCCCAAAACAGTGGGCAATAACTCATGAAAACGACCATAAAACACAAAAACGAATAGTTTTTGCTCATACTTCTCAAACATGTAAATTGCCCTAGAACCCTAAAACCATGGGCAATAACTTATGAAAAAGCCATAAAATGCAAAAAAGACAAGTCTTTGGTCATAACTCTTAAACTGTAAATCACCCTCGAAACCCAAAACTATAGGCAATAGCTCATGAAAACAGCCATAAAGCAAAAAAAAGATGAGTTTTTGGTCATAACTCTGAAACATGTAAATTGCCCAGGAACCCCAGAACCGTGGGCAATAACTCATGAAAACGGCCATAAAACACAAAAACGACGAGTTTTTGCTCATACTTCTCAAACATGTAAATCGACCGGGAAACCAAAACTGTGGGCAATAACTCATGAAAATGGACGTAAAACGCAAAAAAGGACGAGTTTTTGGTCATAACTCTGAAACATGTAAATCACCCTAAAACACCAAAACAATGGCTCTAAAACATGTAAATCACCGTAAAACCCCAAAACTATGGACAATAGCTCATGAAAATGGCCATAAAGCGCAAAAAATATGAGTTTCTGTTCATCGCTCTCAAACATGTAAATCGCCCTAAAACCCCAAAACCATGGGCAATAACTCTTGAAAACGACCATAAAACGCAAAAACAAATAGTTTTTGCTCATACCTCTCAAACATGTACATCGCCCTAGAACCCTAAAACCATGGGCAATAACTTATGAAAAAGGCCATAAAATGCAGAAAAGACAAGTCTTTGGTCATAACTTTGTAAACATGTAAATCACCCTCGAACCTCAAAACTATAGGCAATAGCTCATGAAAACAGCCATAAAGCAAAAAAATATGAGTTTTTGGTCATCACTCTGAAACTTGTAAATTGCCTAGGAACACCAGAACCTTGGGCAATAACTCATGAAAACGGCCATAAAATGCAAAAACGACGAGTTTTTGCTCATACTTCTCAAACATGTAAATCGACCGGGAAACCCAAAACTGTGGGCGATAACTCATGAAAATGGACGTAAAACGCAAAAAGGACGAGTTTTTGGTCATAACTCTGAAACATGTAAATTACCCTAAAACACCAAAACTATGGCTATGAAACATGTAAATCACCCTTAAACCCCAAAATAGTGGACAATAGCTCATGAAAACGGCCATAAAGCGCAAAAAGATGAGTTTTTGGTCATCACTCTCAAACATGTAAATCGCTCTAAAACCCCAAAACCGTGGGCAATAACTCATGAAAACGACCATAAATCGCAAAAACGAATAGTTTTTGCTCATACCTCTCAAACATGTACATCGCCCTAGAACCCTAAAACTATGGGCAATAACTTATGAAAAAGGCCATAAAATGCAGAAAAGACAAGTCTTTGGCCATAACTCTGTAAACATGTAAATCACCCTCGAACCCCAAAACTATAGGCAATAGCTCATGAAAACAACCATAAAGCAAAAAAAGATGAGTTTTTGGTCATAACTCTGAAACATGTAAATTGCCCAGGAACCCCAGAACCGTGGGCAATAACTCATGAAAACAGCCATAAAACGCAAAAAAGACGAGTTTTTGCTCATACTTCTCAAACATGTAAATCACCCTGAAACCCAAAACTGTGGGCAATAACTCATGAAAATGGACGTAAAACGCAAAAAAGGACGAGTTTTTGGTCATAACTCCGAAACATGTAAATCACCCTGACACACCAAACCTGTGGCTCTGAAACATGTAAATCGCCCTGAAACCCCAAAACTATGGACAATAGCTCATGAAAACGGCCATAAAGCGCAAAAAGATGAGTTTTTGGTCATCACTCTAAAACCTGTAAATCGCCCTAAAACCCCAAAATCGTGGGCAATAACACATGAAAACGACCATAAAACGCAAAAACGAATAGTTTTTGCTCATACCTTTCAAACATGTACATCGCCCTAGAACCCTAAAACCATGGGCAATAACTTATGGAAAAGTCCATAGAATGCAAAAAAGGCAAGTCTTTGGTCATAACTCTGAAAACATGTAAATCGCCCTCGAACTGCAAATTATAGGCAATATCTCCTGAAAACGGCCATAAAGCAAAAAAAATGAGTTTTTTTATCATAACTCTGAAACATGTAAACTGCCTAGGAGACCCAGAACCGTGGGCAATACCTCATGATAACGGCCATAAAACGCAAAAATGACTTGTTTTTGCTCATACTTCTCAAACATGTAAATCGACCGGGAAACCCAAAACTGTGGGCAATAACTCATGAAAATGGCCATAAAACGCAAAATAGACGAGTTTTTGGTCATCACTTTGAAACATGTAAATCACCCTAGAACACCAAAACTGTGGGCAATAGCTCATGAAAATGGCCATAAAGCGCAAAAAAGATGAGTTTTTGTGTCATAACTCTGAAACATGTAAATCACCCTGGAACCCCAAAACTATGGTCAATAGCTCATGAAACGGCCTTAAAGCGCAAAAAAGTTGAGTTTCTGGTCATCACTCTCAAACATGTAAATTGCCCTCAAACCCCAAAACAGTGGGCAATAACTCATGAAAACGACCATAAAACACAAAAACGAATAGTTTTTGCTCATACTTCTCAAACATATAAATTGCCCTAGAACCCTAAAACCATGGGCAATAACTTATGAAAAAAGCCATAAAATGCAAAAAAGACAAGTCTTTGGTCATAACTCTGTAAACTTGTAAATCACCCTCGAAACCCAAAACTATAGGCAATAGCTCATGAAAACAGCCATAAAGCAAAAAAAGATGACTTTTTGGTCATAACTCTGAAAGATGTAAATTGCCCAGGAACCCCAGAACCGTGGGCAATACTCATGAAAACGGCCATAAAACGCAAAAACGACGAGTTTTTCTCATACTTCTCAAACATGTAAATCGACCGGGAAACCCAAAACGGTGGGCAATAACTCATGAAAATGGACGTAAAACGCAAAAAAAACGAGTTTTTGGTCATAACTCTGAAACATGTAAATTACCCCGAAACACCAAAACTATGGCTCTGAAACATGTAAATCACCGTGAAACCCCAAAACTATGGACAATAGCTCATGAAAATGGCAATAAAGCGCAAAAAGATGAGTTTCTGGTCATCACTCTCAAACATGTAAATCGCCCTAAAACCCCAAAACCATGGGCAATAACTCTTGAAAACGACCATAAAACGCAAAAACGAATAGTTTTTGCTCATACCTCTCAAACATGTACATCGCCCTAGAACCCTAAAACCATGGGCAATAACTTACGAAAAAGGCCATAAAATGCAGAAAAGACAAGTCTTTGGTCATAACTCTGTAAACATGTAAATCACCCTCGAACCTCAAAACTATAGGCAATAGCTCATGAAAACAGCCATAAAGCAAAAAAAAGATGAGTTTTTTGTCATAACTCTGAAACTTGTAAATTGCCTAGGAACACAGAACCTTGGGCAATAACTCATGAAAACAGCCATAAAACACAAAAAAGACGAGTTTTTGCTCATACTTCTCAAACATGTAAATCGACCGGGAAACCCAAAACTGTGGGCGATAACTCATGAAAATGGACGTAAAACGCAAAAAGGACGAGTTTTTGGTCATAACTCTGAAACATGTAAATTACCCTAAAACACCAAAACTGTGGCTCTGAAACATGTAAATCACCCTTAAACCCCAAAATAGTGGACAATAGCTCATGAAAACGGCCATAAAGCGCAAAAAAGATGAGTTTTGGTCATCACTCTCAAACATGTAAATCGCTCTAAAACCCCAAAACCATGGGCAATAACTCATGAAAACGACCATAAAACGCAAAAACGAATAGTTTTTTCTCATACCTCTCAAACATGTACATCGCCCTAGAACCACAAAAACATGGGCAATAACTTATGAAAAAGGCCATAAAATGCAGAAAAGACAAGTCTTTGGCCATAACTCTGTAACATGTAAATCACCCTCGAACCCCAAAACTATAGGCAATAGCTCATGAAAACAGCCATAAAGCAAAAAAAAGATGAGTTTTTGGTCATAACTCTGAAACATGTAAATTGCCTAGGAACCCCAGAACCGTGGGCAATAACTCATGAAAACAGCCATAAAACGCAAAAACGACGAGTTTTTGCTCATACTTCTCAAACATGTAAATCACCCTGAAACCCAAAACTGTGGGCAATAACTCATGAAAATGGACGTAAAACGCAAAAAGGGACGAGTTTTTGGTCATAACTCCGAAACATGTAAATCACCCCGACACACCAAAGCTGTGGCTCTGAAACATGTAAATCGCCTTGAAACCCCAAAACTATGGACAATAGCTCATGAAAACGGCCATAAAGCGCAAAAAGATGAGTTTTTGGTCATCACTCTAAAACCTGTAAATCGCCCTAAAACCCCAAATCGTGGGCAATAACACATGAGAACGACCATAAAACGCAAAAACGGATAGTTTTTGCTCATACCTTTCAAACATGTACATCGCCCTAGAACCCTAAAACCATGGGCAATAACTTATGGAAAAGTCCATAGAATGCAAAAAAGGCAAGTCTTTGGTCATAACTCTGAAAACATGTAAAACGCCCTCGAACCGCAAATTATAGGCAATATCTCCTGAAAACGGCCATAAAGCAAAAAAATATGAGTTTTTTGTCATAACTCTGAAACATGTAAACTGCCTAGGAGACCCAGAACCGTGGGCAATACCTCATGATAACGGCCATAAAACGCAAAAACGACTTGTTTTTGCTCATACTTCTCAAACATGTAAATCGACCGGGAAACCCAAAACTGTGGGCAATAACTCATGAAAATGGCCATAAAACGCAAAATAGACGAGTTTTTGGTCATCACTTTGAAACATGTAAATCACCCTAGAACCCCAAAACTGTGGGCAATAGCTCATGAAAATGGCCATAAAGCGCAAAAAAGATGAGTTTTTGTGTCATAACTCTGAAACATGTAAATCACCCTGGAACCCCAAAACTATGGTCAATAGCTCATGAAACGGCCTTAAAGCGCAAAAAAGTTGAGTTTCTGGTCATCACTCTCAAACATGTAAATTGCCCTCAAACCCCAAAAAAGTGGGCAATAACTCATGAAAACGACCATAAAACACAAAAACGAATAGTTTTTGCTCATACTTCTCAAACATGTAAATTGCCCTAGAACCCTAAAACCATGGGCAATAACTTATGAAAAAAGCCATAAAATGCAAAAAAGACAAGTCTTTGGTCATAACTCTGTAAACTTGTAAATCACCCTCGAAACCCAAAACTATAGGCAATAGCTCATGAAAACAGCCATAAAGCAAAAAAAGATGACTTTTTGGTCATAACTCTGAAAGATGTAAATTGCCCAGGAACCCCAGAACCGTGGGCAATCACTCATGAAAACGGCCATAAAACACAAAAACAACGAGTCTTTGCTCAAACTTCTCAAACATGTAAATCGACCGGGAAACCAAAACTATGGGCAATAACTCATGAAAATGGACGTAAAACGCAAAAAAGGACGAGTTTTTGGTCATAACTCTGAAACATGTAAATCAACCTAAAACACCAAAACAATGGCTCTAAAACATGTAAATCACCGTAAAACCCCAAAACTGTGGACAATAGCTCATGAAAATGGCCATAAAGCGCAAAAAATATGAGTTTCTGTTCATCGCTCTCAAACATGTAAATCGCCCTAAAACCCCAAAACCATGGGCAATAACTCTTGAAAACGACCATAAAACGCAAAACAAATAGTTTTTGCTCATACCTCTCAAACATGTACATCGCCCTAGAACCCTAAAACCATGGGCAATAACTTATGAAAAAGGCCATAAAATGCAGAAAAGACAAGTCTTTGGTCATAACTTTGTAAACATGTAAATCACCCTCGAACCTCAAAACTATAGGCAATAGCTCATGAAAACAGCCATAAAGCAAAAAAAAGATGAGTTTTTGGTCATAACTCTGAAACTTGTAAATTGCCTAGGAACACCAGAACCTTGGGCAATAACTCATGAAAACGGCCATAAAATGCAAAAACGACGAGTTTTTGCTCATACTTCTCAAACATGTAAATCGACCGGGAAACCCAAAACTGTGGGCGATAACTCATGAAAATGGACGTAAAACGCAAAAAGGACGAGTTTTTGGTCATAACTCTGAAACATGTAAATTACCCTAAAACACCAAAACTATGGCTATGAAACATGTAAATCACCCTTAAACCCCAAAATAGTGGACAATAGCTCATGAAAACGGCCATAAAGCGCAAAAAAGATGAGTTTTTGGTCATCACTCTCAAACATGTAAATCGCTCTAAAACCCCAAAACCGTGGGCAATAATTCGTGAAAACGACCATAAATCGCAAAAACGAATAGTTTTTGCTCATACCTCTCAAACATGTACATCGCCCTAGAACCCTAAAACCATGGGCAATAACTTATGAAAAAGGCCATAAAATGCAGAAAAGACAAGTCTTTGGCCATAACTCTGTAAACATGTAAATCACCCTCGAACCCCAAAACTATAGGCAATAGCTCATGAAAACAACCATAAAGCAAAAAAAAATGAGTTTTTGGTCATAACTCTGAAACATGTAAATTGCCCAGGAACCCCAGAACCGTGGGCAATAACTCATGAAAACAGCCATAAAACGCAAAAAGACGAGTTTTTTGCTGATACTTCTCAAACATGTAAATCACCCTGAAACCCAAAACTGTGGGCAATAACTCATGAAAATGGACGTAAAACGCAAAAAAGGACGAGTTTTTGGTCATAACTCCGAAACATGTAAATCACCCTGACACACCAAACCTGTGGCTCTGAAACATGTAAATCGCCCTGAAACCCCAAAACTATGGACAATAGCTCATGAAAACGGCCATAAAGCGCAAAAAGATGATTTTTTGGTCATCACTCTAAAACCTGTAAATCGCCCTAAAACCCCAAATCGTGGGCAATAACACATGAAAACGACCATAAAACGCAAAAACGAATAGTTTTTGCTCATACCTTTCAAACATGTACATCGCCCTAGAACCCTAAAACCATGGGCAATAACTTATGGAAAAGTCCATAAAATGCAAAAAAGGCAAGTCTTTGGTCATAACTCTGAAAACATGTAAAACGCCCTCGAACTGCAAATTATAGGCAATATCTCCTGAAAACGGCCATAAAGCAAAAAATATGAGTTTTTTATCATAACTCTGAAACATGTAAACTGCCTAGGAGACCCAGAACCGTGGGCAATACCTCATGATAACGGCCATAAAACGCAAAAACGACTTGTTTTTGCTCATACTTCTCAAACATGTAAATCGACCGGGAAACCCAAAACTGTGGGCAATAACTCATGAAAATGGCCATAAAACGCAAAATAGACGAGTTTTTGGTCATCACTTTGAAACATGTAAATCACCCTAGAACACCAAAACTGTGGGCAATAGCTCATGAAAATGGCCATAAAGCGCAAAAAAGATGAGTTTTTGTGTCATAACTCTGAAACATGTAAATCACCCTGGAACCCCAAAACTATGGTCAATAGCTCATGAAACGGCCTTAAAGCGCAAAAAAGTTGAGTTTCTGGTCATCACTCTCAAACATGTAAATTGCCCTCAAACCCCAAAACAGTGGGCAATAACTCATGAAAACGACCATAAAACACAAAAACGAATATTTTTTGCTCATACTTCTCAAACATGTAAATTGCCCTAGAACCCTAAAACCATGGGCAATAACTTATGAAAAAAGCCATAAAATGCAAAAAAGACAAGTCTTTGGTCATAACTCTGTAAACTTGTAAATCACCCTCGAAACCCAAAACTATAGGCAATAGCTCATGAAAACAGCCATAAAGCAAAAAAAAAGATGACTTTTTGGTCATAACTCTGAAAGATGTAAATTGCCCAGGAACCCCAGAACCGTGGGCAATCACTCATGAAAACGGCCATAAAACGCAAAAAACGACGAGTTTTTCTCATACTTCTCAAACATGTAAATCGACCGGGAAACCCAAAACGGTGGGCAATAACTCATGAAAATGGACGTAAAACGAAAAAAAAACGAGTTTTTGGTCATAACTCTGAAACATGTAAATTACCCCGAAACACCAAAACTATGGCTCTGAAACATGTAAATCACCGTGAAACCCCAAAACTATGGACAATAGCTCATGAAAACGGCAATAAAGCGCAAAAAGATGAGTTTCTGGTCATCACTCTCAAACATGTAAATCGCCCTAAAACCCCAAAACCATGGGCAATAACTCTTGAAAACGACCATAAAACGCAAAAACGAATAGTTTTGGCTCATACCTCTCAAACATGTACATCGCCCTAGAACCCCAAAACCATGGGCAATAACTTACGAAAAAGGCCATAAAATGCAGAAAAGACAAGTCTTTGGTCATAACTCTGTAACATGTAAATCACCCTCGAACCTCAAAACTATAGGCAATAGCTCATGAAAACAGCCATAAAGCAAAAAAAAGATGAGTTTTTTGTCATAACTCTGAAACTTGTAAATTGCCTAGGAACATCAGAACCTTGGGCAATAACTCATGAAAACAGCCATAAAACACAAAAAAGACGAGTTTTTGCTCATACTTCTCAAACATGTAAATCGACCGGGAAACCCAAAACTGTGGGCGATAACTCATGAAAATGGACGTAAAACGCAAAAAGGACGAGTTTTTGGTCATAACTCTGAAACATGTAAATTACCCTAAAACACCAAAACTGTGGCTCTGAAATATGTAAATCACCCTTAAACCCCAAAATAGTGGACAATAGCTCATGAAAACGGCCATAAAGCGCAAAAAAGATGAGTTTTTGGTCATCACTCTCAAACATGTAAATCGCTCTAAAACCCCAAAACCATGGGCAAAAACTCATGAAAACGACCATAAATCGCAAAAACGAATAGTTTTTTCTCATACCTCTCAAACATGTACATCGCCCTAGAACCACAAAAACATGGGCAATAACTTATGAAAAAGGCCATAAAATGCAGAAAAGACAAGTCTTTGGCCATAACTCTGTAACATGTAAATCACCCTCGAACCCCAAAACTATAGGCAATAGCTCATGAAAACAGCCATAAAGCAAAAAAAAGATGAGTTTTTGGCATAACTCTGAAACATGTAAATTGCCTAGGAACCCCAGAACCGTGGGCAATAACTCATGAAAACAGCCATAAAACGCAAAAACGACGAGTTTTTGCTCATACTTCTCAAACATGTAAATCACCCTGAAACCCAAAACTGTGGGCAATAACTCATGAAAATGGACGTAAAACGCAAAAAGGGACGAGTTTTTGGTCATAACTCCGAAACATGTAAATCACCCCGACACACCAGAGCTATGGCTCTGAAACATGTAAATCGCCTTGAAACCCCAAAACTATGGACAATAGCTCATGAAAACGGCCATAAAGCGCAAAAAGATGAGTTTTTGGTCATCACTCTGAAACCTGTAAATCGCCCTAAAACCCCAAAATCGTGGGCAATAACACATGAAAACGACCATAAAACGCAAAAACGAATAGTTTTTGCTCATACCTTTCAAACATGTACATCGCCCTAGAACCCTAAAACCATGGGCAATAACTTATGAAAAAGGCCATAAAATGCAGAAAAGACAAGTCTTTGGCCATAACTCTGTAAACATGTAAATCACCCTCGAGCCCCAAAACTATAGGCAATAGCTCATGAAAACAACCATAAAGCAAAAAAAAATGAGTTTTTGGTCATAACTCTGAAACATGTAAATTGCCCAGGAACCCCAGAACCGTGGGCAATAACTCATGAAAACAGCCATAAAACACAAAAAAGACGAGTTTTTGCTGATACTTCTCAAACATGTAAATCACCCTGAAACCCAAAACTGTGGGCAATAACTCATGAAAATGGACGTAAAACGCAAAAAGGGACGAGTTTTTGGTCATAACTCCGAAACATGTAAATCACCCTGACACACCAAACCTGTGGCTCTGAAACATGTAAATCGCCCTGAAACCCCAAAACTATGGACAATAGCTCATGAAAACGGCCATAAAGCGCAAAAAGATGAGTTTTTGGTCATCACTCTAAAACCTGTAAATCGCCCTAAAACCCCAAATCGTGGGCAATAACACATGAAAACGACCATAAAACGCAAAAACGAATAGTTTTTGCTCATACCTTTCAAACATGTACATCGCCCTAGAACCCTAAAACCATGGGCAATAACTTATGGAAAAGTCCATAGAATGCAAAAAAGGCAAGTCTTTGGTCATAACTCTGAAAACATGTAAAACGCCCTCGAACTGCAAATTATAGGCAATATCTCCTGAAAACGGCCATAAAGCAAAAAAGTATGAGTTTTTTATCATAACTCTGAAACATGTAAACTGCCTAGGAGACCCAGAACCGTGGGCAATACCTCATGATAACGGCCATAAAACGCAAAAACGACTTGTTTTTGCTCATACTTCTCAAACATGTAAATCGACCGGGAAACCCAAAACTGTGGGCAATAACTCATGAAAATGGCCATAAAACGCAAAATAGACGAGTTTTTGGTCATCACTTTGAAACATGTAAATCACCCTAGAACACCAAAACTGTGGGCAATAGCTCATGAAAATGGCCATAAAGCGCAAAAAAGATGAGTTTTGGTGTCATAACTCTGAAACATGTAAATCACCCTGGAACCCCAAAACTATGGTCAATAGCTCATGAAACGGCCTTAAAGCGCAAAAAAGTTGAGTTTCTGGTCATCACTCTCAAACATGTAAATTGCCCTCAAACCCCAAAACAGTGGGCAATAACTCATGAAAACGACCATAAAACACAAAAACGAATATTTTTTGCTCATACTTCTCAAACATGTAAATTGCCCTAGAACCCTAAAACCATGGGCAATAACTTATGAAAAAAGCCATAAAATGCAAAAAAGACAAGTCTTTGGTCATAACTCTGTAAACTTGTAAATCACCCTCGAAATCCAAAACTATAGGCAATAGCTCATGAAAACTGCCATAAAGCAAAAAAAAGATGACTTTTTGGTCATAACTCTGAAAGATGTAAATTGCCCAGGAACCCCAGAACCGTGGGCAATTACTCATGAAAACGGCCATAAAACGCAAAAAACGACGAGTTTTTCTCATACTTTTCAAACATGTAAATCGACCGGGAAACCCAAAACGGTGGGCAATAACTCATGAAAATGGACGTAAAACGCAAAAAAAAACGAGTTTTTGGTCATAACTCTGAAACATGTAAATTACCCCGAAACACCAAAACTATGGCTCTGAAACATGTAAATCACCGTGAAACCCCAAAACTATGGACAATAGCTCATGAAAACGGCAATAAAGCGCAAAAAGATGAGTTTCTGGTCATCACTCTCAAACATGTAAATCGCCCTAAAACCCCAAAACCATGGGCAATAACTCTTGAAAACGACCATAAAACGCAAAAATGAATAGTTTTGGCTCATACCTCTCAAACATGTACATCGCCCTAGAACCCTAAAACCATGGGCAATAACTTACGAAAAAGGCCATAAAATGCAGATAAGACAAGTCTATGGTCATAACTCTGTAAACATGTAAATCACCCTCGAACCTCAAAACTATAGGCAATAGCTCATGAAAACAGCCATAAAGCAAAAAAAGATGAGTTTTTTGTCATAACTCTGAAACTTGTAAATTGCCTAGGAACATCAGAACCTTGGGCAATAACTCATGAAAACAGCCATAAAACACAAAAAAGACGAGTTTTTGCTCATACTTCTCAAACATGTAAATCGACCGGGAAACCCAAAACTGTGGGCGATAACTCATGAAAATGGACGTAAAACGCAAAAAGGACGAGTTTTTGGTCATAACTCTGAAACATGTAAATTACCCTAAAACACCAAAACTGTGGCTCTGAAATATGTAAATCACCCTTAAACCCCAGAATAGTGGACAATAGCTCATGAAAACGGCCATAAAGCGCAAAAAAGATGAGTTTTTGGTCATCACTCTCAAACATGTAAATCGCTCTAAAACCCCAAAACCATGGGCAAAAACTCATGAAAACGACCATAAATCGCAAAAACGAATAGTTTTTTCTCATACCTCTCAAACATGTACATCGCCCTAGAACCACAAAAACATGGGCAATAACTTATGAAAAAGGCCATAAAATGCAGAAAAGACAAGTCTTTGGCCATAACTCTGTAACATGTAAATCACCCTCGAACCCCAAAACTATAGGCAATAGCTCATGAAAACAGCCATAAAGCAAAAAAAGATGAGTTTTTGGCATAACTCTGAAACATGTAAATTGCCTAGGAACCCCAGAACCGTGGGCAATAACTCATGAAAACAGCCACAAAACGCAAAAACGACGAGTTTTTGCTCATACTTCTCAAACATGTAAATCACCCTGAAACCCAAAACTGTGGGCAATAACTCATGAAAATGGACGTAAAACGCAAAAAGGGACGAGTTTTTGGTCATAACTCCGAAACATGTAAATCACCCCGACACACCAGAGCTATGGCTCTGAAACATGTAAATCGCCTTGAAACCCCAAAACTATGGACAATAGCTCATGAAAACGGCCATAAAGCGCAAAAAGATGAGTTTTTGGTCATCACTCTGAAACCTGTAAATCGCCCTAAAACCCCAAAATCGTGGGCAATAACACATGAAAACGACCATAAAACGCAAAAACGAATAGTTTTTGCTCATACCTTTCAAACATGTACATCGCCCTAGAACCCTAAAACCATGGGCAATAACTTATGAAAAAGGCCATAAAATGCAGAAAAGATAAGTCTTTGGCCATAACTCTGTAAACATGTAAATCACCCTCGAGCCCCAAAACTATAGGCAATAGCTCATGAAAACAACCATAAAGCAAAAAAAATGAGTTTTTGGTCATAACTCTGAAACATGTAAATTGCCCAGGAACCCCAGAACCGTGGGCAATAACTCATGAAAACAGCCATAAAACACAAAAAAGACGAGTTTTTGCTGATACTTCTCAAACATGTAAATCACCCTGAAACCCAAAACTGTGGGCAATAACTCATGAAAATGGACGTAAAACGCAAAAAAGGACGAGTTTTTGGTCATAACTCCGAAACATGTAAATCACCCTGACACACCAAACCTGTGGCTCTGAAACATGTAAATCGCCCTGAAACCCCAAAACTATGGACAATAGCTCATGAAAACGGCCATAAAGCGCAAAAAGATGATTTTTTGGTCATCACTCTAAAACCTGTAAATCGCCCTAAAACCCCAAATCGTGGGCAATAACACATGAAAACGACCATAAAACGCAAAAACGAATAGTTTTTGCTCATACCTTTCAAACATGTACATCGCCCTAGAACCCTAAAACCATGGGCAATAACTTATGGAAAAGTCCATAGAATGCAAAAAAGGCAAGTCTTTGGTCATAACTCTGAAAACATGTAAAACGCCCTCGAACTGCAAATTATAGGCAATATCTCCTGAAAACGGCCATAAAGCAAAAAAGTATGAGTTTTTTATCATAACTCTGAAACATGTAAACTGCCTAGGAGACCCAGAACCGTGGGCAATACCTCATGATAACGGCCATAAAACGCAAAAACGACTTGTTTTTGCTCATACTTCTCAAACATGTAAATCGACCGGGAAACCCAAAACTGTGGGCAATAACTCATGAAAATGGCCATAAAACGCAAAATAGACGAGTTTTTGGTCATCACTTTGAAACATGTAAATCACCCTAGAACACCAAAACTGTGGGCAATAGCTCATGAAAATGGCCATAAAGCGCAAAAAAGATGAGTTTTGGTGTCATAACTCTGAAACATGTAAATCACCCTGGAACCCCAAAACTATGGTCAATAGATCATGAAACGGCCTTAAAGCGCAAAAAAGTTGAGTTTCTGGTCATCACTCTCAAACATGTAAATTGCCCTCAAACCCCAAAACAGTGGGCAATAACTCATGAAAACGACCATAAAACACAAAAACGAATATTTTTTGCTCATACTTCTCAAACATGTAAATTGCCCTAGAACCCTAAAACCATGGGCAATAACTTATGAAAAAAGCCATAAAATGCAAAAAAGACAAGTCTTTGGTCATAACTCTGTAAACTTGTAAATCACCCTCGAAATCCAAAACTATAGGCAATAGCTCATGAAAACTGCCATAAAGCAAAAAAAAAGATGACTTTTTGGTCATAACTCTGAAAGATGTAAATTGCCCAGGAACCCCAGAACCGTGGGCAATTACTCATGAAAACGGCCATAAAACGCAAAAAACGACGAGTTTTTCTCATACTTTTCAAACATGTAAATCGACCGGGAAACCCAAAACGGTGGGCAATAACTCATGAAAATGGACGTAAAACGCAAAAAAAAACGAGTTTTTGGTCATAACTCTGAAACATGTAAATTACCCCGAAACACCAAAACTATGGCTCTGAAACATGTAAATCACCGTGAAACCCCAAAACTATGGACAATAGCTCATGAAAACGGCAATAAAGCGCAAAAAGATGAGTTTCTGGTCATCACTCTCAAACATGTAAATCGCCCTAAAACCCCAAAACCATGGGCAATAACTCTTGAAAACGACCATAAAACGCAAAAATGAATAGTTTTGGCTCATACCTCTCAAACATGTACATCGCCCTAGAACCCTAAAACCATGGGCAATAACTTACGAAAAAGGCCATAAAATGCAGATAAGACAAGTCTATGGTCATAACTCTGTAAACATGTAAATCACCCTCGAACCTCAAAACTATAGGCAATAGCTCATGAAAACAGCCATAAAGCAAAAAAAAGATGAGTTTTTTGTCATAACTCTGAAACTTGTAAATTGCCTAGGAACATCAGAACCTTGGGCAATAACTCATGAAAACAGCCATAAAACACAAAAAAGACGAGTTTTTGCTCATACTTCTCAAACATGTAAATCGACCGGGAAACCCAAAACTGTGGGCGATAACTCATGAAAATGGACGTAAAACGCAAAAAGGACGAGTTTTTGGTCATAACTCTGAAACATGTAAATTACCCTAAAACACCAAAACTGTGGCTCTGAAATATGTAAATCACCCTTAAACCCCAGAATAGTGGACAATAGCTCATGAAAACGGCCATAAAGCGCAAAAAAGATGAGCTTTTGGTCATCACTCTCAAACATGTAAATCGCTCTAAAACCCCAAAACCATGGGCAAAAACTCATGAAAACGACCATAAATCGCAAAAACGAATAGTTTTTTCTCATACCTCTCAAACATGTACATCGCCCTAGAACCACAAAAACATGGGCAATAACTTATGAAAAAGGCCATAAAATGCAGAAAAGACAAGTCTTTGGCCATAACTCTGTAACATGTAAATCACCCTCGAACCCCAAAACTATAGGCAATAGCTCATGAAAACAGCCATAAAGCAAAAAAAAGATGAGTTTTTGGGCATAACTCTGAAACATGTAAATTGCCTAGGAACCCCAGAACCGTGGGCAATAACTCATGAAAACAGCCACAAAACGCAAAAACGACGAGTTTTTGCTCATACTTCTCAAACATGTAAATCACCCTGAAACCCAAAACTGTGGGCAATAACTCATGAAAATGGACGTAAAACGCAAAAAGGGACGAGTTTTTGGTCATAACTCCGAAACATGTAAATCACCCCGACACACCAGAGCTATGGCTCTGAAACATGTAAATCGCCTTGAAACCCCAAAACTATGGACAATAGCTCATGAAAACGGCCATAAAGCGCAAAAAGATGAGTTTTTGGTCATCACTCTGAAACCTGTAAATCGCCCTAAAACCCCAAAATCGTGGGCAATAACACATGAAAACGACCATAAAACGCAAAAACGAATAGTTTTTGCTCATACCTTTCAAACATGTACATCGCCCTAGAACCCTAAAACCATGGGCAATAACTTATGAAAAAGGCCATAAAATGCAGAAAAGAAAAGTCTTTGGTCATAACTCTGTAAACATGTAAATCACCCTCGAGCCCAAAAACTATAGGCAATAGCTCATGAAAACAACCATAAAGCAAAAAAAATGAGTTTTTGGTCATAACTCTGAAACATGTAAATTGCCCAGGAACCCCAGAACCGTGGGCAATAACTCATGAAAACAGCCATAAAACGCAAAAAGACGAGTTTTTGCTGATACTTCTCAAACATGTAAATCACCCTGAAACCCAAAACTGTGGGCAATAACTCATGAAAATGGACGTAAAACGCAAAAAAGGACGAGTTTTTGGTCATAACTCCGAAACATGTAAATCACCCTGACACACCAAACCTGTGGCTCTGAAACATGTAAATCGCCCTGAAACCCCAAAACTATGGACAATAGCTCATGAAAACGGCCATAAAGCGCAAAAAGATGAGTTTTTGGTCATCACTCTAAAACCTGTAAATCGCCCTAAAACCCCAAATCGTGGGCAATAACACATGAAAACGACCATAAAACGCAAAAACGAATAGTTTTTGCTCATACCTTTCAAACATGTACATCGCCCTAGAACCCTAAAACCATGGGCAATAACTTATGGAAAAGTCCATAAAATGCAAAAAAGGCAAGTCTTTGGTCATAACTCTGAAAACATGTAAAACGCCCTCGAACTGCAAATTATAGGCAATATCTCCTGAAAACGGCCATAAAGCAAAAAAGTATGAGTTTTTTATCATAACTCTGAAACATGTAAACTGCCTAGGAGACCCAGAACCGTGGGCAATACCTCATGATAACGGCCATAAAACGCAAAAACGACTTGTTTTTGCTCATACTTCTCAAACATGTAAATCGACCGGGAAACCCAAAACTGTGGGCAATAACTCATGAAAATGGCCATAAAACGCAAAATAGACGAGTTTTTGGTCATCACTTTGAAACATGTAAATCACCCTAGAACACCAAAACTGTGGGCAATAGCTCATGAAAATGGCCATAAAGCGCAAAAAAGATGAGTTTTGGTGTCATAACTCTGAAACATGTAAATCACCCTGGAACCCCAAAACTATGGTCAATAGCTCATGAAACGGCCTTAAAGCGCAAAAAAGATGAGTTTCTGGTCATCACTCTCAAACATGTAAATTGCCCTCAAACCCCAAAACGTGGGCAATAACTCATGAAAACGACCATAAAACACAAAAACGAATATTTTTTGCTCATACTTCTCAAACATGTAAATTGCCCTAGAACCCTAAAACCATGGGCAATAACTTATGAAAAAAGCCATAAAATGCAAAAAAGACAAGTCTTTGGTCATAACTCTGTAAACTTGTAAATCACCCTCGAAACCCAAACTATAGGCAATAGCTCATGAAAACAGCCATAAAGCAAAAAAAAGATGACTTTTTGGTCATAACTCTGAAAGATGTAAATTGCCCAGGAACCCCAGAACCGTGGGCAATTACTCATGAAAACGGCCATAAAACGCAAAAAACGACGAGTTTTTCTCATACTTTTCAAACATGTAAATCGACCGGGAAACCCAAAACTGTGGGCAATAACTCATGAAAATGGACGTAAAACGCAAAAAAAAACGAGTTTTTGGTCATAACTCTGAAACATGTAAATTACCCCGAAACACCAAAACTATGGCTCTGAAACATGTAAATCACCGTGAAACCCCAAAACTATGGACAATAGCTCATGAAAACGGCAATAAAGCGCAAAAAGATGAGTTTCTGGTCATCACTCTCAAACATGTAAATCGCCCTAAAACCCCAAAACCATGGGCAATAACTCTTGAAAACGACCATAAAACGCAAAAATGAATAGTTTTGGCTCATACCTCTCAAACATGTACATCGCCCTAGAACCCTAAAACCATGGGCAATAACTTACGAAAAAGGCCATAAAATGCAGATAAGACAAGTCTTTGGTCATAACTCTGTAAACATGTAAATCACCCTCGAACCTCAAAACTATAGGCAATAGCTCATGAAAACAGCCATAAAGCAAAAAAAGATGAGTTTTTTGTCATAACTCTGAAACTTGTAAATTGCCTAGGAACATCAGAACCTTGGGCAATAACTCATGAAAACGGCCATAAAACACAAAAAAGACGAGTTTTTGCTCATACTTCTCAAACATGTAAATCGACCGGGAAACCCAAAACTGTGGGCAATAACTCATGAAAATGGACGTAAAACGCAAAAAGGACGAGTTTTTGGTCATAACTCTGAAACATGTAAATTACCCTAAAACACCAAAACTGTGGCTCTGAAATATGTAAATCACCCTTAAAACCCCAAAATATGGACAATAGCTCATGAAAACGGCCATAAAGCGCAAAAAGATGAGTTTTGGTCATCACTCTCAAACATGTAAATCGCCCTAAAACCCCAAAACCATGGGCAATAACTCATGAAAACGACCATAAAACGCAAAAACGAATAGTTTTTGCTCATACCTCTCAAACATGTACATCGCCCTAGAACCAAAAAACATGGGCAATAACTTATGAAAAAGGCCATAAAATGCAGAAAAGACAAGTCTTTAGTCATAACTCTGTAAACATGTAAATCACCCTCGACCCCAAAACTATAGGCAATAGCTCATGAAAGTAGCCATAAAGCAAAAAAAAAGATGAGTTTTTGGTCATAACTCTGAAACATGTAAATTGCCTAGGAACCCCAGAACCGTGGGCAATAACTCATGAAAACGGCCATAAAACGCAAAAACGACGAGTTTTTGCTCATACTTCTCAAACATGTAAATCACCCTGAAACCCAAAACTGTGGGCAATAACTCATGAAAATGGACGTAAAACGCAAAAAGGACGAGTTTTTGGTCATAACTCTGAAACATGTAAATCACCCCGAAACACCAAAACTATGGCTCTGAAACATGTAAATCACCTTGAACCCCAAAACTATGGACAATAGCTCATGAAAACGGCCATAAAGCGCAAAAAGATGAGTTTTGGTCATCACTCTCAAACATGTAAATCGCCCTAAAACCCCAAAACCGTGGGCAATAACTCATGAAAACGACCATAAAACGCAAAAACGAATAGTTTTTGCTCATACCTCTCAAACATGTACATCGCCCTAGAACCCTAAACATGGGCAATAACTTATGAAAAAGGCCATAAAATGCAGAAAAGACAAGTCTTTGGCCATAACTCTGTAAACATGTAAATCACCCTCGAACCCCAAAACTATAGGCAATAGCTCATGAAAACAACCATAAAGCAAAAAAAATGAGTTTTTGGTCATAACTCTGAAACATGTAAATTGCCAGGAACCCCAGAACCGTGGGCAATAACTCATGAAAACAGCCATAAAACGCAAAAAAGACGAGTTTTTGCTGATACTTCTCAAACATGTAAATCACCCTGAAACCCAAAACTGTGGGCAATAACTCATGAAAATGGACGTAAAACGCAAAAAAGGACGAGTTTTTGGTCATAACTCCGAAACATGTAAATCACCCTGACACACCAAACCTGTTGGCTCTGAAACATGTAAATCGCCCTGAACCCCAAAACTATGGACAATAGCTCATGAAAACGGCCATAAAGCGCAAAAAAGATGATTTTGGTCATCACTCTAAAACCTGTAAATCGCCCTAAAACCCCAATCGTGGGCAATAACACATGAAAACGACCATAAAACGCAAAAACGAATAGTTTTTGCTCATACCTTTCAAACATGTACATCGCCCTAGAACCCTAAAAACCATGGGCAATAACTTATGGAAAAGTCCATAGAATGCAAAAAAGGCAAGTCTTTGGTCATAACTCTGAAAACATGTAAAACGCCCTCGAACTGCAAATTATAGGCAATATCTCCTGAAAACGCCATAAAGCAAAAAAGTATGAGTTTTTTATCATAACTCTGAAACATGTAAACTGCCTAGGAGACCCAGAACCGTGGGCAATACCTCATGATAACGGCCATAAAACGCAAAAACGACTTGTTTTTGCTCATACTTCTCAAACATGTAAATCGACCGGGAAACCCAAAACTGTGGGCAATAACTCATGAAAATGGCCATAAAACGCAAAAATAGACGAGTTTTTGGTCATCACTTTGAAACATGTAAATCACCTAGAACACCAAAACTGTGGGCAATAGCTCATGAAAATGGCCATAAAGCGCAAAAAAAGATGATTTGGTCATAACTCTGAAACATGAATCACCCTGGAACCCCAAAACTATGGTCAATAGCTCATGAAACGGCCTTAAAGCGCAAAAAAGTTGAGTTTCTCGTCATCACTCTCAAACATGTAAATTGCCCTCAAACCCCAAAACAGTGGGCAATAACTCATGAAAACGACCATAAAACACAAAAACGAATAGTTTTTGCTCATACTTCTCAAACATGTAAATTGCCCTAGAACCCTAAAAACCATGGGCAATAACTTATGAAAAAAGCCATAAAATGCAAAAAAGACAAGTCTTTGGTCATAACTCTGTAAACTTGTAAATCACCCTCGAAACCCAAAACTATAGGCAATAGCTCATGAAAACAGCCATAAAGCAAAAAAAAAGATGACTTTTTGGTCATAACTCTGAAACATGTAAATTGCCCAGGAACCCCAGAACCGTGGGCAATAACTCATGAAAACGGCCATAAAACGCAAAAACGACGAGTTTTTGCTCATACTTCTCAAACATGTAAATCGACCGGAAACCCAAAACTGTGGGCAATAACTCATGAAAATGGACGTAAAACGCAAAAAAAAACGAGTTTGGTCATAACTCTGAAACATGTAAATTACCCCGAAACACCAAAACTATGGCTCTGAAACATGTAAATCACCGTGAAACCCAAAACTATGGACAATAAGCTCATGAAAACGGCAATAAAGCGCAAAAAGATGAGTTTCTGGTCATCACTCTCAAACATGTAAATCGCCCTAAAACCCCAAAACCAGGCAATAACTCATGAAAACGACCATAAAACGCAAAAACGAATAGTTTTGGCTCATACCTCTCAAACATGTACATCGCCCTAGAACCCTAAAACCATGGGCAATAATTACGAAAAAGGCCATAAAATGCAAAAAAGACAAGTCTTTGGTCATAACTCTGTAAACATGTAAATCACCCTCGAACCCAAAAACTATAGGCAATAGCTCATGAAAACAGCCATAAAGCAAAAAAAAGATGAGTTTTTGGTCATAACTCTGAAA
>CAJUWN010000946.1:28695-55346 GCA_910589765.1 Avena atlantica
GGCAATAACTCATGAAAACGACCATAAAACGCAAAAACGAATAGTTTTTGCTCATACTTCTCAAACATGTAATTGCCCTAGAACCCTAAAACCATGGGCAATAACTTATGAAAAAGGCCATAAAATGCAAAAAAGACAAGTCTTTGGTCATAACTCTGTAAACATGTAAATCACCCTCGAAACCCAAAAACTATAGGCAATAGCTCATGAAAACAGCCATAAAGCAAAAAAAAGATGAGTTTTTGGTCATAACTCTGAAACATGTAAATTGCCCGGGAACCCTAGAACCGTGGGCAATAACTCATTAAAACGGCCATAAAGCGCAAAAAAACGAGTTTTTGCTCATACTTCTCAAACATGTAAATCGACCGGGAAACCCAAAACTGTGGGCAATAACTCATGAAAATGGACGTAAAACGCAAAAAGGACGAGTTTTTGGTCATAACTCTGAAACATGTAAATACCCTAAAACACCAAAACTATGGCTCTGAAACATGTAAATCACCCTTGAAACCCCAAAATATGGACAATAGCTCATGAAAACGGCCATAAAGCGCAAAAAAGATGAGTTTCTGGTCATCACTCTCAAACATGTAAATCGCCCTAAAACCCCAAAAACCGTGGGCAATAACTCATGAAAACGACCATAAACGCAAAAACGAATAGTTTTTGCTCATACCTCTCAAACATGTACATCGCCCTAGAACCCTAAAACCATGGGCAATAACTTATGAAAAAGGCCATAAAATGCAGAAAAGACAAGTCTTTGGTCATAACTCTGTAAACATGTAAATCACCCTCGAACCCCAAAACTATAGGCAATAGCTCATGAAAACAGCCATAAAGCAAAAAAAAAGATGAGTTTTGGTCATAACTCTGAAACATGTAAATTGCCTAGGAACCCCAGAACCGTGGGCAATAACTCATGAAAACAGCCCCATAAAACGCAAAAACGACGAGTTTTTGCTCATACTTCTCAAACATGTAAATCACCCTGAAACCCAAAACTGTGGGCAATAACTCATGAAAATGGACGTAAAACGCAAAAAAGGACGAGTTTTTGGTCATAACTCCGAAACATGTAAATCACCCTGACACACCAAAGCTGTGGCTCTGAAACATGTAAATCACCCTGAAACCCCAAAACTATGGACAATAGCTCATGAAAACGGCCATAAAGCGCAAAAAGATGAGTTTTTGGTCATCACTCTCAAACCTGTAAATCCCCTAAAACCCCAAAATCGTGGGCAATAACAATGAAAACGACCATAAAACGCAAAAACGAATAGTTTTGCTCATACCTTTCAAACATGTACATCGCCCTAGAACCCCAAAACCATGGGCAATAACTTATGGAAAAGGCCATAAAATGCAAAAAAGACAAGTCTTTGGTCATAACTCTAAAAACATGTAAATCACCCTCGAACCCCAAATTATAGGCAATAGCTCCTGAAAACGGCCATAAAGCAAAAAAAAGATGAGTTTTTGGTCATAAATCTGAAACATGTAAACTGCCTAGGAGCCCCAGAACCGTGGGCAATACCTCATGATAACGGCCATAAACCGCAAAAACGACTTGTTTTTGCTCATACTTCTCAAACATGTAAATCAACCGGGAAACCCAAAACTGTGGGCAATAACTCATGAAAATGGCCATAAAACGCAAAATAGACGAGTTTTTGGTCTTAACTTTGAAACATGTAAATCACCCTAGAACACCAAAACTGTGGGCAATAGCTCATGAAAATGGCCATAAAGCGCAAAAAAGATGAGTTTTTGGTCAGAACTCTGAAACATGTAAATCAACCTGGAACCCAAAACTATGGTCAATAGCTCATGAAACGGCCTTAAAGCGCAAAAAAGTTGAGTTTCTGGTCATCACTCTCAAACATGTAAATTGCCCTCAAACCCCAAAACAGTGGGCAATAACTCATGAAAATGACCATAAAACGTAAAAACGAATAGTTTTTGCTCATACTTCTCAAACATGTAAATTGCCCTAGAACCCTAAAACCATGGGCAATAACTTATGAAAAAGGCCATAAAATGCAAAAAAGACAAGTCTTTGGTCATAACTCTGTAACATGTAAATCAGCCTCGAACCCCAAAACTATAGGCAATAGCTCATGAAAACAGCCATAAAACAAAAAAAAGATGAGTTTTTGGTCATAACTCTGAAACATGTAAATTGCCCAGGAACCCCAGAATCGTGTGCAATAACTCATGAAAACGGCCATAAAACACAAAAACAACGAGTCTTTTCTCAAACTTCTCAAACATGTAAATCGACCGGGAAACCAAAACTGTGGGCAATAACTCATGAAAATGGACGTAAAACGCAAAAAAAACGAGTTTTTGGTCATAACTCTGAAACATGTAAATTACCCCGAAACACCAAAACTATGGCTCTGAAACATGTAAATCACCGTGAAACCCCAAAACTATGGACAATAGCTCATGAAAACGGCAATAAAGCGCAAAAGGATGAGTTTCTGGTCATCACTCTCAAACATGTAAATCGCCCTAAAACCCCAAAACCATGGGCAATAACTCTTGAAAACGACCATAAAAAGCAAAAACGAATAGTTTTGGCTCATACCTCTCAAACATGTACATCGCCCTAGAACCCGAAAACCATGGGCAATAACTTACGAAAAAGGCCATAAAATGCAGAAAAGACAAGTCTTTGGTCATAACTCTGTAAACATGTAAATCACCCTCGAACCTCAAAACTATAGGCAATAGCTCATGAAAACAGCCATAAAGCAAAAAAAAGATGAGTTTTTGGTCATAACTCTGAAACTTGTAAATTGCCTAGGAACATAAGAACCTTGGGCAATAACTCATGAAAACGGCCATAAAACGCAAAAACGACGAGTTTTTGCTCATACTTCTCAAACATGTAAATCGACCGGGAAACCCAAAACTGTGGGCGATAACTCATGAAAATGGACGTAAAACGCAAAAAGGACGAGTTTTTGGTCATAACTCTGAAACATGTAAATTACCCTAAAACACCAAAACTGTGGCTCTGAAACATGTAAATCACCCTTAAACCCCAAAATAGTGGACAATAGGTCATGAAAACGGCCATAAAGCGCAAAAAAGATGAGTTTTTGGTCATCACTCTCAAACATGTAAATCGCCTAAAACCCCAAAACTGTGGGCAATAACTCATGAAAATGACCATAAATCGCAAAAACGAATAGTTTTTGCTCATACCTCTCAAACATGTACATCGCCCTAGAACCCGAAAACCATGGGCAATAACTTACGAAAAAGGCCATAAAATGCAGAAAAGACAAGTCTTTGGCCATAACTCTATAAACATGTAAATCACCCTCGAACCCCAAAACTATAGGCAATAGCTCATGAAAACAACCATAAAGCAAAAAAAAAGATGAGTTTTTGGTCATAACTCTGAAACATGTAAATTGCCCAGGAACCCCAGAACCGTGGGCAATAACTCATGAAAACAGCCATAAAACGCAAAAACGACGAGTTTTTGCTCTTACTTCTCAAACATGTAAATCACCCTGAAACCCAAAACTGTGGGCAATAACTCATGAAAATGGACGTAAAACGCAAAAAAGGACGAGTTTTTTGTCATAACTCCGAAACATGTAAATCACCCCGACACACCAAAGTTGTGGCTCTGAAACATGTAAATCGCCCTGAAACCCCAAAACTATGGACAATAGCTCATGAAAACGGCCATAAAGCGCAAAAAGATGAGTTTTTGGTCATCACTCTGAAACCTGTAAATCGCCCTAGAACCCCAAAAACATGGGCAATAACTTATGAAAAAGGCCATAAAATGCAGAAAAGACAAGTCTTTGGCCATAACTCTGTAACATGTAAATCACCCTCGAACCCAAAACTATAGGCAATAGCTCATGAAAAGAGCCATAAAGCAAAAAAAGATGAGTTTTTGGTCATAACTCTGAAACATGTAAATTGCCTAGGAACCCCAGAACCGTGGGCAATAACTCATGAAAACAGCCACAAAACGCAAAAACGATGAGTTTTTGCTCATACTTCTCAAACATGTAAATCACCCTGAAACCCAAAACTGTGGGCAATAACTCATGAAAATGGACGTAAAACGCAAAAAAGGACGAGTTTTTGGTCATAACTCCGAAACATGTAAATCACCCCGACACACCAGAGCTATGGCTCTGAAACATGTAAATCGCCTTGAAACCCCAAAACTATGGACAATAGCTCATGAAAACGGCCATAAAGCGCAAAAAGATGAGTTTTTGGTCATCACTCTGAAACCTGTAAATCGCCCTAAAACCCCAAAATCGTGGGCAATAACACATGAAAACGACCATAAAACGCAAAAACGAATAGTTTTTGCTCATACCTTTCAAACATGTACATCGCCCTAGAACCCTAAAACCATGGGCAATAACTTATGGAAAAGGCCATAAAATGCAAAAAAGACAAGTCTTTGGTCATAACTCTGAAAACATGTAAATCGCCCTCGAACCGCAAATTATAGGCAATATCTCCTGAAAACGGCCATAAAGCAAAAAAATATGAGTTTTTTGTCATAACTCTTAAACATGTAAACTGCCTAGGAGCCCCAGAACCGTGGGCAATACCTCATGATAACGGCCATAAAACGCAAAAAACGACTTGTTTTTGCTCATACTTCTCAAACACGTAAATCGACCGGGAAACCCAAAACTGTGGGCAATAACACATGAAAATGGCCATAAAACGCAAAATAGACGAGTTTTTGTCATAACTTTGAAACATGTAAATCACCCTAGAACACCAAAACTGTGGGCAATAGCTCATGAAAATGGCCATAAAGCGCAAAAAAGATGAGTTTTTGTGTCATAACTCTGAAACATGTAAATCACCCTAGAACCCCAAAACTGTGGACAATAGCTCATGAAATGGCCTTAAGGCGCAAAAAAGATGAGTTTTTGGTCATCACTCTCAAAAATGTAAATGGCCCTAAAACCCCAAAACCGTGGGCAATAACTCATGAAAACGACCATAAAACGCAAAAACGAATAGTTTTTGCTCATACTTCTCAAACATGTAAATTGCCCTAGAACCCTAAAACCATGGGCAATAACTTATGAAAAAGGCCATAAAATGCAAAAAAGACAAGTCTTTGGTCATAACTCTGTAAACATGTGAATCACCCTCGAACCCCAAAACTATAGGCAATAGCTCATGAAAACAGCCATAAAACAAAAAAAAAGATGAGTTTTTGGTCATAACTCTGAAACATGTAAATTGCCCAGGAACCCCAGAATCGTGGGCAATAACTCATGAAAACGGCCATAAAACACAAAAACAACGAGTCTTTGCTCAAACTTCTCAAACATGTAAATCGACCGGGAAACCAAAACTGTGGGCAATAACTCATGAAAATGGACGTAAAACACAAAAAAGGACGAGTTTTTGGTCATAACTCTGAAACATGTAAATCACCCTAAAACACCAAAACAATGGCTCTAAAACATGTAAATCACTCTAAAACCCCAAAACTGTGGACAATAGCTCATGAAAATGGCCATAAAGCGCAAAAAATATGAGTTTCTGGTCATCGCTCTAAAACATGTAAATCGCCCTAAAACCCCAAAACCGTGGGCAATAACTCTTGAAAACGACCATAAAACGCAAAACAAATAGTTTTTGCTCATACCTCTCAAACATGTACATCACCCTAGAACCCTAAAACCATGGGCAATAAGTTATGAAAAAGGCCATAAAATGCAGAAAATTCAAGTCTTTGGTCATAACTCTGTAAACATGTAAATCACCCTCGAACCTCAAAACTATAGGCAATAGCTCATGAAAACAGCCATAAAGCAAAAAAAGATGAGTTTTTGGTCATAACTCTGAAACTTGTAAATTGCCTAGGAACACCAGAACCTTGGGCAATAACTCATGAAAACGGCCATAAAAAGCAAAAACGACGAGTTTTTGCTCATACTTCTCAAACATGTAAATCGACCGGGAAACCCAAAACTGTGGGCAAAAACTCATGAAAATGGCCATAAAACGCAAAATAGACGAGTTTTTGGTCATCGCTCTCAAACATGTAAATGGCCCTAAAACCCCAAAACTGTGGGCAATAACTCATGAAAACGACCATAAAACGCAAAAATGAATAGTTTTTGCTCATACTTCTCAAACATGTAAATTGCCCTAGAACCCTAAAACCATGGGCAATAACTTATGAAAAAGGACATAAAATGCAAAAAAGACAAGTCTTTGGTCATAACTCTCTAAACATGTAAATCACCCTCGAACCCCAAAACTATAGGCAATAGCTCATGAAAACAGCCATAAAACAAAAAAAGATGAGTTTTTGGTCATAACTCTGAAACATATAAATTGCCCAGGAACCCCAGAATCGTGGGCAATAACTCATGAAAATGGCCATAATACACAAAAACGACGAGTTTTTGCTCATACTTCTCAAACATGTAAATCGACCGGGAAACCAAAACTGTGGGCAATAACTCATGAAAATGGACGTAAAACGCAAAAAGGACGAGTTTTTGGTCATAACTCTGAAAACATGTAAATTACCCTAAAACACCAAAACTGTGGCTCTAAAATATGTAAATCACCCTGAAACGCCAAAATAGTGGACAATAGCTCATGAAAACGGCCATTAAGCGCAAAAAAGATGAGTTTTTAGTCATCACTCTCAAACATGTAAATCGCTCTAAAACCCCAAAACCGTGGGCAAAAACTCATGAAAACGACCATAAAACGCAAAAACGAATAGTTTTTTCTCATACCTCTCAAACATGTACATCGCCCTAGAACCCCAAAAACATGGGCAATAACTTATGAAAAAGGCCATAAAATGCAGAAAAGACAAGTCTTTGGCCATAACTCTGTAAACATGTAAATCACCCTCGAAACCCAAAACTATAGGCAATAGCTCATGAAAACAGCCATAAAGCAAAAAAAAAGATGAGTTTTTGGGCATAACTCTGAAACATGTAAATTGCCCAGGAACCCCAGAACCGTGGGCAATAACTCATGAAAACAGCCACAAAACGCAAAAAACGACGAGTTTTTGCTCATACTTCTCAAACATGTAAATCACCCTGAAACCCAAAACTGTGGGCAATAACTCATGAAAATGGACGTAAAACGCAAAAAAGGATGAGTTTTTGGTCATAACTCCGAAACATGTAAATCACCCCGACACACCAGAGCTATGGCTCTGAAACATGTAACTCACCCTGTAACCCCAAAACTATGGACAATAGCTCATGAAAACGGCCATAAAGCGCAAAAAGATGAGTTTTTGGTCATCACTCTAAAACCTGTAAATCGCCCTAAAACCCCAAAATCGTGGGCAATAACACATGAAAACGACCATAAAACGCAAAAACGAATAGTTTTTGCTCATACCTTTCAAACATGTACATCGCCCTAGAACCCTAAAACCATGGGCAATAACTTATGGAAAAGGCCATAGAATGCAAAAAAGGCAAGTCTTTGGTCATAACTCTGAAAACATGTAAAACGCCCTCGAACCGCAAATTATAGGCAATATCTCCTGAAAACGGCCATAAAGCAAAAAAATATGAGTTTTTTTATCATAACTCTGAAACATGTAAACTGCCTAGGAGACCCAGAACCGTGGGCAATACCTCATGATAACGGCCATAAAACGCAAAAACGACTTGTTTTTGCTCATACTTCTCAAACATGTAAATCGACCGGGAAACCCAAAACTGTGGGCAATAACTCATGAAAATGGCCATAAAACGCAAAATAGACGAGTTTTTGGTCATCACTTTGAAACATGTAAATCACCCTAGAACACCAAAACTGTGGGCAATAGCTCATGAAAATGGCCATAAAGCGCAAAAAAGATGAGTTTTTGTGTCATAACTCTGAAACATGTAAATCACCCTCGAACCCCAAAACTATGGTCAATAGCTCATGAAACGGCCTTAAAGCGCAAAAAAAGTTGAGTTTCTGGTCATCACTCTCAAACATGTAAATTGCCCTCAAACCCCAAAACAGTGGGCAATAACTCATGAAAACGACCATAAAACACAAAAACGAATAGTTTTTGCTCATACTTCTCAAACATGTAAATCGACCGGGAAACCCAAAACGGTGGGCAATAACTCATGAAAATGGACGTAAAACGCAAAAAAAACGAGTTTTCGTCATAACTCTGAAACATGTAAATTACCCCGAAACACCAAAACTATGGCTCTGAAACATGTAAATCACCGTGAAACCCCAAAACTATGGACAATAGCTCATGAAAACGGCAATAAAGCGCAAAAAGATGAGTTTCTGGTCATCACTCTCAAACATGTAAATCGCCCTAAAACCCCAAAACCATGGGCAATAACTCTTGAAAACGACCATAAAACGCAAAAACGAATAGTTTTGGCTCATACCTCTCAATCATGTACATCGCCCTAGAACCCCAAAACCATGGGCAATAACTTACGAAAAAGGCCATAAAATGCAGAAAAGACAAGTCTTTGGTCATAACTCTGTAAACATGTAAATCACCCTCGAACCTCAAAACTATAGGCAATAGCTAATGAAAACAACCATAAAGCAAAAAAAAAGATGAGTTTTTGGTCATAACTCTGAAACTTGTAAATTGCCGAGGAACATCAGAACCTTGGGCAATAACTCATGAAAACGGCCATAAAATGCAAAAACGACGAGTTTTTGCTCATACTTCTCAAACATGTAAATCGACCGGGAAACCCAAAACTGTGGGCGATAACTCATGAAAATGGACGTAAAACGCAAAACGGACGAGTTTTTGGTCATAACTCTGAAACATGTAAATTACCCTAAAACACCAAAACTGTGGCTCTGAAACATGTAAATCACCCTTAAACCCCAAAATAGTGGACAATAGCTCATGAAAACGGCCATAAAGCGCAAAAAAGATGAGTTTTTGGTCATCACTCTCAAACATGTAAATCGCTCTAAAACCGTGGGCAATAACTCGTGAAAATGACCATAAATCGCAAAAACGAATAGTTTTTGCTCATACCTCTCAAACATGTACATCGCCCTAGAACCCCAAAACCATGGGCAATAACTTATGAAAAAGGCCATAAAATGCAGAAAAGACAAGTCTTTGGCCATAACTCTGTAACATGTAAATCACCCTCGAACCCCAAAACTATAGGCAATAGCTCATGAAAAGAGCCATAAAGCAAAAAAAAAGATGAGTTTTTGGGCATAACTCTGAAACATGTAAATTGCCTTGAACCCTAGAACCGTGGGCAATAACTCATGAAAACAGCCACAAAACGCAAAAACGATGAGTTTTTGCTCATACTTCTCAAACATGTAAATCACCCTGAAACCCAAAACTGTGGGCAATAACTCATGAAAATGGACGTAAAACGCAAAAAAGGACGAGTTTTTGGTCATAACTCCGAAACATGTAAATCACCCTGACACACCAAAGCTGTGGCTCTGAAACATGTAAATCGCCTTGAAACCCCAAAACTATGGACAATAGCTCATGAAAACGGCCATAAAGCGCAAAAAGATGAGTTTTTGGTCATCACTCTGAAACCTGTAAATCGCCCTAAAACCCCAAAATCGTGGGCAATAACACATGAAAACGACCATAAAACGCAAAAACGAATAGTTTTTGCTCATACCTTTCAAACATGTACATCGCCCTAGAACCCTAAAACCATGGGCAATAACTTATGGAAAAGGCCATAAAATGCAAAAAAGACAAGTCTTTGGTCATAACTCTGAAAACATGTAAATCGCCCTCGAACTGCAAATTATAGGCAATATCTCCTAAAAACGGCCATAAAGCAAAAAAATATGAGTTTTTTTGTCATAACTCTTAAACAGGTAAACTGCCTAGGAGCCCCAGAACCGTGGGCAATACCTCATGATAACGGCCATAAAACGCAAAAACGACTTGTTTTTGCTCATACTTCTCAAACATGTAAATCGGCCGGGAAACCCAAAACTGTGGGCAATAACTCATGAAAATGGCCATAAAACGCAAAATAGACGAGTTTTTGGTCATAACTTTGAAACATGTAAATCACCCTAGAACACCAAAACTGTGGGCAATAGCTCATGAAAATGGCCATAAAGCGCCAAAAAGATGAGTTTTTGGTCATAACTCTGAAACATGTAAATCACCCTAGAACCCCAAAACTGTGGACAATAGCTCATCAAATGGCCTTAAAGCGCAAAAAAGATGAGTTTCTGGTCATCACTCTCAAAAATGTAAATGGCCCTAAAACCCCAAAACCGTGGGCAATAACTCATGAAAACGACCATAAAACGCAAAAACGAATAGTTTTTGCTCATACTTCTCAAACATGTAAATTGCCCTAGAACCCCAAAACCATGGGCAATAACTGATGAAAAAGGCCATAAAATGCAGAAAAGACAAGTCTTTGGCCATAACTCTATAAACATGTAAATCACCCTCGAACCCCAAAACTATAGGCAATAGCTCATGAAAACAGCCATAAAGCAAACAAAAAAAGATGAGTTTTTGGTCATAACTCTGAAACATGTAAATTGCCCAGGAACCCCAGAACCGTGGGCAATAACTCATGAAAACAGCCATAAAACGCAAAAACGACGAGTTTTTGCTCTTACTTCTCAAACATGTAAATCACCCTGAAACCCAAAACTGTGGGCAATAACTCATGAAAATGGACGTAAAACGCAAAAAAGGACGAGTTTTTTGTCATAACTCCGAAACATGTAAATCACCCCGACACACCAAAGTTGTGGCTCTGAAACATGTAAATCGCCCTGAAACCCCAAAACTATGGACAATAGCTCATGAAAACGGCCATAAAGCGCAAAAAGATGAGTTTTTGGTCATCACTCTGAAACCTGTAAATCGCCCTAGAACCCCAAAAACATGGGCAATAACTTATGAAAAAGGCCATAAAATGCAGAAAAGACAAGTCTTTGGCCATAACTCTGTAATATGTAAATCACCCTCGAACCCCAAAACTATAGGCAATAGCTCATGAAAAGAGCCATAAAGCAAAAAAAAGATGAGTTTTTGGTCATAACTCTGAAACATGTAAATTGCCTAGGAACCCCAGAACCGTGGGCAATAACTCATGAAAACAGCCATAAAACGCAAAAACGATGAGTTTTTGCTCATACTTCTCAAACATGTAAATCACCCTGAAACCCAAAACTGTGGGCAATAACTCATGAAAATGGACGTAAAACGCAAAAAAGGACGAGTTTTTGGTCATAACTCCAAAACATGTAAATCACCCCGACACACCAGAGCTATGGCTCTGAAACATGTAAATCGCCTTGAAACCCCAAAACTATGGACAATAGCTCATGAAAACGGCCATAAAGCGCAAAAAGATGAGTTTTTGGTCATCACTCTGAAACCTGTAAATCGCCCTAAAACCCCAAAATCGTGGGCAATAACACATGAAAACGACCATAAAACGCAAAAACGAATAGTTTTTGCTCATACCTTTCAAACATGTACATCGCCCTAGAACCCTAAAACCATGGGCAATAACTTATGGAAAAGGCCATAAAATGCAAAAAAGACAAGTCTTTGGTCATAACTCTGAAAACATGTAAATCTCCCTCGAACCGCAAATTATAGGCAATATCTCCTGAAAACGGCCATAAAGCAAAAAAATATGAGTTTTTTGTCATAACTCTTAAACATGTAAACTGCCTAGGAGCCCCAGAACCGTGGGCAATACCTCATGATAACGGCCATAAAACGCAAAAACGACTTGTTTTTGCTCATACTTCTCAAACATGTAAATCGACCGGGAAACCCAAAACTGTGGGCAATAACTCATGAAAATGGCCATAAAACGCAAAATAGACGAGTTTTTGGTCATAACTTTGAAACATGTAAATCACCCTAGAACACCAAAACTGTGGGCAATAGCTCATGAAAATGGCCATAAAGCGCAAAAAAGATGAGTTTTTGTGTCATAACTCTGAAACATGTAAATCACCCTAGAACCCCAAAACTGTGGACAATAGCTCATGAAATGGCCTTAAAGCGCAAAAAAGATGAGTTTCTGGTCATCACTCTCAAAAATGTAAATGGCCCTAAAACCCCAAAACCGTGGGCAATAACTCATGAAAACGACCATAAAACGCAAAAACGAATAGTTTTTGCTCATACTTCTCAAACATGTAAATTGCCCTAGAACCCTAAAACCATGGGCAATAACTTATGAAAAAGGCCATAAAATGCAAAAAAGACAAGTCTTTGGTCATAACTCTGTAAACATGTAAATCACCCTCGAACCCCAAAACTATAGGCAATAGCTCATGAAAACAGCCATAAAACAAAAAAAAGATGAGTTTTTGGTCATAACTCTGAAACATGTAAATTGCCCAGGAACCCCAGAACCGTGGGCAATAACTCATGAAAACAGCCATAAAACGCAAAAACGACGAGTTTTTGCTCTTACTTCTCAAACATGTAAATCACCCTGAAACCCAAAACTGTGGGCAATAACTCATGAAAATGGACGTAAAACGCAAAAAAGGACGAGTTTTTTGTCATAACTCCGAAACATGTAAATCACCCCGACACACCAAAGTTGTGGCTCTGAAACATGTAAATCGCCCTGAAACCCCAAAACTATGGACAATAGCTCATGAAAACGGCCATAAAGCGCAAAAAATATGAGTTTTTGGTCATCACTCTGAAACCTGTAAATCGCCCTAGAACCCCAAAAACATGGGCAATAACTTATGAAAAAGGCCATAAAATGCAGAAAAGACAAGTCTTTGGCCATAACTCTGTAAACATGTAAATCACCCTCGAACCCCAAAACTATAGGCAATAGCTCATGAAAAGAGCCATAAAGCAAAAAAAAGATGAGTTTTTGGGCATAACTCTGAAACATGTAAATTGCCTAGGAACCCTAGAATCGTGGGCACTAACTCATGAAAACAGCCACAAAACGCAAAAACGATGAGTTTTTGCTCATACTTGTCAAACATGTAAATCACCCTGAAACCCAAAACTGTGGGCAGTAACTCATGAAAATGGACGTAAAACGCAAAAAAGGACGAGTTTTTGGTCATAACTCCGAAACATGTAAATCACCCCGACACACCAGAGCTATGGCTCTGAAACATGTAAATCGCCTTGAAACTCCAAAACTATGGACAATAGCTCATGAAAACAGCCATAAAGCGCAAAAAGATGAGTTTTTGGTCATCACTCTGAAACCTGTAAATCGCCCTAAAACCCCAAAATCGTGGGCAATAACACATGAAAACGACCATAAAACGCAAAAACGAATAGTTTTTGCTCATACCTTTCAAACATGTACATCGCCCTAGAACCCTAAAACCATGGGCAATAACTGATGGAAAAGGCCATAAAATGCAAAAAAGACAAGTCTTTGGTCATAACTCTGAAAACATGTAAATCTCCCTCGAACCGCAAATTATAGGCAATATCTCCTGAAAACGGCCATAAAGCAAAAAAATATGAGTTTTTTGTCATAACTCTTAAACATGTAAACTGCCTAGGAGCCCCAGAACCGTGGGCAATACCTCATGATAACGGCCATAAAACGCAAAAACGACTTGTTTTTGCTCATACTTCTCAAACACGTAAATCGACCGGGAAACCCAAAACTGTGGGTAATAACACATGAAAATGGCCATAAAACGCAAAATAGACGAGTTTTTGGTCATAACTTTGAAACATGTAAATCACCCTAGAACACCAAAACTGTGGGCAATAGCTCATGAAAATGGCCATAAAGCGCAAAAAAGATGAGTTTTTGTGTCATAACTCTGAAACATGTAAATCACCCTAGAACCCCAAAACTGTGGACAATAGCTCATGAAATGGCCTTAAGGCGCAAAAAAGATGAGTTTCTGGTCATCACTCTCAAAAATGTAAATGGCCCTAAAACCCCAAAACCGTGGGCAATAACTCATGAAAACGACCATAAAACGCAAAAACGAATAGTTTTTGCTCATACTTCTCAAACATGTAAATTGCCCTAGAACCCTAAAACCATAGGCAATAACTTATGAAAAAGGCCATAAAATGCAAAAAAGACAAGTCTTTGGTCATAACTCTGTAAACATGTAAATCACCCTCGAACCCCAAAACTATAGGCAATAGCTCATGAAAACAGCCATAAAACAAAAAAAAAGATGAGTTTTTGGTCATAACTCGGAAACATGTAAATTGCCCAGGAACCCCAGAATCGTGTGCAATAACTCATGAAAACGGCCATAAAACACAAAAACAACGAGTCTTTGCTCAAACTTCTCAAACATGTAAATCGACCGGGAAACCAAAACTGTGGGAAATAACTCATGAAAATGGACGTAAAACACAAAAAAGGACGAGTTTTTGGTCATAACTCTGAAACATGTAAATCACCTTAAAACACCAAAACAATGGCTCTAAAACATGTAAATCACTCTAAAACCCCAAAACTGTGGACAATAGCTCATGAAAATGGCCATAAAGCGCAAAAAATATGAGTTTCTGGTCATCGCTCTAAAACATGTAAATCGCCCTAAAACCCCAAAACTGTGGGCAATAACTCTTGAAAACGACCATAAAACGCAAAACAAATAGTTTTTGCTCATACCTCTCAAACATGTACATCACCCTAGAACCCTAAAACCATGGGCAATAAGTTATGAAAAAGGCCATAAAATGCAAAAAATTCAAGTCTTTGGTCATAACTCTGTAAACATGTAAATCACCCTCGAACCTCAAAATTATAGGCAATAGCTCATGAAAACAGCCATAAAGCAAAAAAAAGATGATTTTTTGGTCATAACTCTGAAACTTGTAAATTGCCTAGGAACACCAGAACCTTGGGCAATAACTCATGAAAACGGCCATAAAAAGCAAAAACGACGAGTTTTTGCTCATACTTCTCAAACATGTAAATCGACCGGGAAACCCAAAACTGTGGGCAAAAACTCATGAAAATGGCCATAAAACGCAAAATAGACGAGTTTTTGGTCATCGCTCTCAAACATGTAAATGGCCCTAAAACCCCAAAACTGTGGGCAATAACTCATGAAAACGACCATAAAACGCAAAAATGAATAGTTTTTGCTCATACTTCTCAAACATGTAAATTGCCCTAGAACCCTAAAACCATGGGCAATAACTTATGAAAAAGGACATAAAATGCAAAAAAGACAAGTCTTTGGTCATAACTCTCTAAACATGTAAATCACCCTCGAACCCCAAAACTATAGGCAATAGCTCATGAAAACAGCCATAAAACAAAAAAAGATGAGTTTTTGGTCATAACTCTGAAACATATAAATTGCCCAGGAACCCCAGAATCGTGGGCAATAACTCATGAAAATGGCCATAATACACAAAAACGACGAGTTTTTGCTCATACTTCTCAAACATGTAAATCGACCGGGAAACCAAAACTGTGGGCAATAACTCATGAAAATGGACGTAAAACGCAAAAAGGACGAGTTTTTGGTCATAACTCTGAAAACATGTAAATTACCCTAAAACACAAAAACTATGGCTCTAAAATATGTAAATCACCCTGAAACGCCAAAATAGTGGACAATAGCTCATGAAAACGGCCATTAAGCGCAAAAAAGATGAGTTTTTAGTCATCACTCTCAAACATGTAAATCGCTCTAAACCCCAAAACCGTGGGCAAAAACTCATGAAAACGACCATAAAACGCAAAAACGAATAGTTTTTTCTCATACCTCTCAAACATGTACATCGCCCTAGAACCCCAAAAACATGGGCAATAACTGATGAAAAAGGCCATAAAATGCAGAAAAGACAAGTCTTTGGCCATAACTCTGTAAACATGTAAATCACCCTCGAAACCCAAAACTATAGGCAATAGCTCATGAAAACAGCCATAAAGCAAAAAAAAGATGAGTTTTTGGGCATAACTCTGAAACATGTAAATTGCCCAGGAACCCCAGAACCGTGGGCAATAACTCATGAAAACAGCCACAAAACGCAAAAACGACGAGTTTTTGCTCATACTTCTCAAACATGTAAATCACCCTGAAACCCAAAACTGTGGGCAATAACTCATGAAAATGGACGTAAAACGCAAAAAAGGATGAGTTTTTGGTCATAACTCCGAAACATGTAAATCACCCCGACACACCAGAGCTATGGCTCTGAAACATGTAACTCACCCTGAAACCCCAAAACTATGGACAATAGCTCATGAAAACGGCCATAAAGCGCAAAAAGATGAGTTTTTGGTCATCACTCTGAAACCTGTAAATCGCCCTAAAACCCCAAATCGTGGGCAATAACACATGAAAACGACCATAAAACGCAAAAACGAATAGTTTTTGCTCATACCTTTCAAACATGTACATCGCCCTAGAACCCTAAAACCATGGGCAATAACTTATGGAAAAGGCCATAAAATGCAAAAAAGACAAGTCTTTGGTCATAACTCTAAAAACATGTAAATCACCCTCGAACCCCAAATTATAGGCAATAGCTCCTGAAAACGGCCATAAAACAAAAAAATATGAGTTTTTGGTCATAACTCTGAAACATGTAAACTGCCTAGGAGCCCCAGAACCGTGGGCAATACCTCATGATAACGGCCATAAAACGCAAAAACGACTTGTTTTTGCTCATACTTCTCAAACATGTAAATCAACCGGGAAACCCAAAACTATGGGCAATAACTCATGAAAATGGCCATAAAACGCAAAATAAACGAGTTTTTGGTATTAACTTTGAAACATGTAAATCACCCTAGAACACCAAAACTGTGGGCAATAGCTCATGAAAATGGCCATAAAGCGCCAAAAAGATGAGTTTTTGGTCATAACTCTGAAACATGTAAATCACCCTAGAACCCCAAAACTGTGGACAATAGCTCATGAAATGGCCTTAAAGCGCAAAAAAGATGAGTTTCTGGTCATCACTCTCAAAAATGTAAATGGCCCTAAAACCCCAAAACCGTGGGCAATAACTCATGAAAACGACCATAAAACGCAAAAACGACGAGTTTTTGCTCATACTTCTCAAACATGTAAATTGCCCTAGAAACCCAAAACCATGGGCAATAACTTATGAAAAAGGCCATAAAATGCAAAAAGACAAGTCTTTGGTCATAACTCCGAAACATGTAAATCACCCTAAACACCAAACCTGTGGCTCTGAAAAATCGCCCTGAACCCCAAAACTATGGCAATAGCTCATGAAAACGGCCATAAAGCAAAAAAAGATGAGTTTTTGGTCATAACTCTGAAACATGTAAATTGCCCTAAAACCCCAGAATCGTGGGCAATAACACATGAAAACGACCATAAAACGCAAAAACGAATAGTTTTTGCTCATACTTCTCAAACATGTACATCGCCCTAGAAACCTAAAACTGTGGGCAATAACTTATGGAAAAGTCCATAGAATGCAAAAAAGGCAAGTCTTTGGTCATAACTCTGAAAACATGTAAATCGCCCTCGAACTGCAAATTATAGGCAATATCTCCTGAAAACGGCCATAAAGCAAAAAATATGAGTTTTTTATCATAACTCTGAAACATGTAAACTGCCTAGGAGACCCAGAACCGTGGGCAATACCTCATGATAACGGCCATAAAACGCAAAAACGACTTGTTTTTGCTCATACTTCTCAAACATGTAAATCGACCGGGAAACCCAAAACTGTGGGCAATAACTCATGAAAATGGCCATAAAACGCAAAATAGACGAGTTTTTGGTCATCACTTTGAAACATGTAAATCACCCTAGAACACCAAAACTGTGGGCAATAGCTCATTAAAATTGGCCATAAAGCGCAAAAAAGATGAGTTTTTGTGTCATAACTCTGAAACATGTAAATCACCCTCGAACCCCAAAACTATGGTCAATAGCTCATGAAACGGCCTTAAAGCGCAAAAAAGTTGAGTTTCTGGTCATCACTCTCAAACATGTAAATTGCCCTCAAACCCCAAAACAGTGGGCAATAACTCATGAAAACGACCATAAAACACAAAAACGAATAGTTTTTGCTCATACTTCTCAAACATGTAAATTGCCCTAGAACCCTAAAACCATGGGCAATAACTTATGAAAAAAGCCATAAAATGCAAAAAAGACAAGTCTTTGGTCATAACTCTGTAAACTTGTAAATCACCCTCGAAACCAAAACTATAGGCAATAGCTCATGAAAACAGCCATAAAGCAAAAAAAAAGATGACTTTTTGGTCATAACTCTGAAAGATGTAAATTGCCCAGGAACCCCAGAACCGTGGGCAATCACTCATGAAAACGGCCATAAAACGCAAAAAACGACGAGTTTTTTCTCATACTTCTCAAACATGTAAATCGACCGGGAAACCCAAAACGGTGGGCAATAACTCATGAAAATGGACGTAAAACGCAAAAAAAAACGAGTTTTCGTCATAACTCTGAAACATGTAAATTACCCCGAAACACCAAAACTATGGCTCTGAAACATGTAAATCACCGTGAAACCCCAAACTATGGACAATAGCTCATGAAAACGGCAATAAAGCGCAAAAAGATGAGTTTCTGGTCATCACTCTCAAACATGTAAATCGCCCTAAAACCCCAAAACCATGGGCAATAATCTTGAAAACGACCATAAAACGCAAAAACGAATAGTTTTTGCTCATACCTCTCAAACATGTACATCGCCCTAGAACCCGAAAACCATGGGCAATAACTTACGAAAAAGGCCATAAAATGCAGAAAAGACAAGTCTTTGGTCAAAACTTTGTAAACATGTAAATCACCCTCGAACCTCAAAACTATATGCAATAGCTCATGAAAACAGCCATAAAGCAAAAAAAAGATGAGTTTTTGGTCATAACTCTGAAACTTGTAAATTGCCTAGGAACATCAGAACCTTGGGCAATAACTCATGAAAACGGCCATAAAACACAAAAAAGACGAGTTTTTGCTCATACTTCTCAAACATGTAAATCGACCGGGAAACCCAAAACTGTGTGCGATAACTCATGAAAATGGACGTAAAACGCAAAAAGGACGAGTTTTTGGTCATAACTCTGAAACATGTAAATTACCCTAAAACACCAAAACTGTGGCTCTAAAATATGTAAATCACCCTGAAACCCCAAAAGAGTGGACAATAGCTCATGAAAACGGCCATAAAGCGCAAAAAAGATGAGTTTTTGGTCATCACTCTCAAACATGTAAATCGCTCTAAAACCCCAAAACCGTGGGAAAAACTCATGAAAACGACCATAAATCGCAAAAACGAATAGTTTTTCTCATACCTCTCAAACATGTACATCGCCCTACAACCCCAAAAACATGGGCAATAACTTATGAAAAAGGCCATAAAATGCAGAAAAGACAAGTCTTTGGCCATAACTCTGTAAACATGTAAATCACCCTCGAACCCCAAAACTATAGGCAATAGCTCATGAAAACAGCCATAAAGCAAAAAAAAGATGAGTTTTTGGGCATAACTCTGAAACATGTAAATTGCCTAGGAACCCCAGAACCGTGGGCAATAACTCATGAAAACAGCCACAAAACGCAAAAACGATGAGTTTTTGCTCATACTTCTCAAACATGTAAATCACCCTGAAACCCAAAACTGTGGGCGATAACTCATGAAAATGGACGTAAAACGCAAAAAGGACGAGTTTTTGGACATAACTCTGAAACGTGTAAATTACCCTAAAACACCAAAACTATGGCTATGAAACATGTAAATCACCCTTAAACCCCAAAATAGTGGACAATAGCTCATGAAAACGGCCATAAAGCGCAAAAAAAGATGAGTTTTTGGTCTTCACTCTCAAACATGTAAATCGCTCTAAAACCCCAAAACCGTGGGCAATAATTCGTGAAAACGACCATAAATCGCAAAAACGAATAGTTTTTGCTCATACCTCTCAAACATGTACATCGCCCTAGAACCCTAAAACCATGGGCAATAACTTATGAAAAAGGCCATAAATGCAGAAAAGATAAGTCTTTGGCCATAACTCTGTAAACATGTAAATCACCCTCGAACCCCAAAACTATAGGCAATAGCTCATGAAAACAACCATAAAGAAAAAAAGATGAGTTTTTGGTCATAACTCTGAAACATGTAAATTGCCCAGGAACCCCAGAACCGTGGGCAATAACTCATGAAAACAGCCATAAAACGCAAAAAAGACGAGTTTTTGTTGATACTTCTCAAACATGTAAATCACCCTGAAACCCAAAACTGTGGGCAATAACTCATGAAAATGGACGTAAAACGCAAAAAAGGACGAGTTTTTGGTCATAACTCCGAAACATGTAAATCACCCTAACACACCAAACCTGTGGCTCTGAAACATGTAAATCGCCCTGAAACCCCAAAACTATGGACAATAGCTCATGAAAACGGCCATAAAGCGCAAAAAGATGAGTTTTTGGTCATCACTCTGAAACCTGTAAATCGCCCTAAAACCCCAAAATCGTGGGCAATAACACATGAAAACGACCATAAAAAACAAAAACGAATAGTTTTTGCTCATACCTTTCAAACATGTACATCGCCCTAGAACCCTAAAACCATGGGCAATAACTTATGGAAAAGTCCATAGAATGCAAAAAAGGCAAGTCTTTGGTCATAACTCTGAAAACATGTAAAACGCCCTCGAACTGCAAATTATAGGCAATATCTCCTGAAAACGGCCATAAAGCAAAAAAATATGAGTTTTTTTATCATAACTCTGAAACATGTAAACTGCCTAGGAGACCCAGAACCGTGGGCAATACCTCATGATAACGGCCATAAAACGCAAAAACGACTTGTTTTTGCTCATACTTCTCAAACATGTAAATCGACCGGGAAACCCAAAACTGTGGGCAATAACTCATGAAAATGGCCATAAAATGCAAAAAAGACAAGTCTTTGGTCATAACTCTGTAAACTTGTAAATCACCCTCGAAACCCAAAACTATAGGCAATAGCTCATGAAAACAGCCATAAAGCAAAAAAAGATGACTTTTTGGTCATAACTCTGAAAGATGTAAATTGCCCACGAACCCCAGAACCGTGGGCAATCACTCATGAAAACGGCCATAAAACGCATAAAACGACGAGTTTTTTCTCATACTTCTCAAACATGTAAATCGACCGGGAAACCCAAAACGGTGGGCAATAACTCATGAAAATGGACGTAAAACTATGGCTCTGAAACATGTAAATCACCGTGAAACCCCAAAAATATGGACAATAGCTCATGAAAACGGCAATAAAGCGCAAAAAGATGAGTTTCTGGTCATCACTCTCAAACAAGTAAATCGCCCTACAACCATGGGCAATAACTCTTGAAAACGACCATAAAACACAAAAACGTATAGTTTTGGCTCATACCTCTCAAACATGTACATCGCCCTAGAACCCGAAAACCATGGGCAATAACTTACGAAAAAGGCCATAAAATGCAGAAAAGACAAGTCTTTGGTCATAACTTTGTAAACATGTAAATCACCCTCGAACCTCAAAACTATAGGCAATAGCTCATGAAAACAGCCATAAAGCAAAAAAAAAGATGAGTTTTTGGTCATAACTCTGAAACTTGTAAATTGCCTAGGAACATCAGAACCATGGGCAATAATTCATGAAAACGGCCATAAAACACAAAAAAGACGAGTTTTTGCTCATACTTCTCAAACATGTAAATCGACCGGGAAACCCAAAACTGTGGGCGATAACTCATGAAAATGGACGTAAAACGCAAAAAGGACGAGTTTTTGGTCATAACTCTGAAACATGTAAATTACCCTAAAACACCAAAACTGTGGCTCTAAAATATGTAAATCACCCTGAAACCCCAAAAGAGTGGACAATAGCTCATGAAAACGGCCATAAAGCGCAAAAAAGATGAGTTTTTGGTCATCACTCTCAAACATGTAAATCGCTATAAAACCCCAAAAACGAATAGTTTTTTCTCATACCTCTCAAACATGTACATCGCCCTACAACCCCAAAAACATGGGCAATAACTTATGAAAAAGGCCATAAAATGCAGAAAATACAAGTCTTTGGCCATAACTCTGTAACATGTAAATCACCCTCGAACCCCAAAACTATAGGCAATAGCTCATGAAAACAGCCATAAAGCAAAAAAAAAAGATGAGTTTTTGGGCATAACTCTAAAACATGTAAATTGCCTAGGAACCCCAGAACCGTGGGCAATAACTCATGAAAACATCCACAAAACGCAAAAACGATGAGTTTTTGCTCATACTTCTCAAACATGTAAATCACCCTGAAACCCAAAACTGTGGGCAATAACTCATGAAAATGGACGTAAAACGCAAAAAAGGATGAGTTTTTGGTCATAACTCGAAACATGTAAATCACCCCGACACACCAAAGCTTTGGCTCTGAAACATGTAACTCACCCTGAAACCCCAAAACTATGGACAATAGCTCATGAAAACGGCCATAAAGCGCAAAAAGATGAGTTTTTGGTCATCACTCTGAAACCTGTAAATCGCCCTAAAACCCCAAAATCGTGGGCAATAACACATGAAAACGACCATAAAACGCAAAAACGAATAGTTTTTGCTCATACCTTTCAAACATGTACATCGCCCTAGAACCCTAAAACCATGGGCAATAACTTATGGAAAAGGCCATAAAATGCAAAAAAGAGAAGTCTTTGGTCATAACTCTGAAAACATGTAAATCACCCTCGAACCCCAAATTATAGGCAATAGCTCCTGAAAACGGCCATAAAGCAAAAAAAAGATGAGTTTTTGGTCAAATATCTGAAACATGTAAACTGCCTAGGAGCCCAGAACCGTGGGCAATACCTCATGATAACGGCCATAAAACGCAAAAACGACTTGTTTTTGCTCATACTTCTCAAACATGTAAATCAATCGGGAAACCCAAAACTATGGGCAATAACTCATGAAAATGGCCATAAAACGCAAAATAAACGAGTTTTTGGTCTTAACTTTGAAACATGTAAATCACCCTAGAACACCAAAACTGTGGGCAATAGCGCATGAAAATGGCCATAAAACGCAAAAAAGATGAGTTTTTGTGTCATAAGTCTGAAACATGTATATCACCCTGGAACCCCAAAACTATGGTCAATAGCTCATGAAACGGCCTTAAAGCGCAAAAAAGTTGATATCTGGTCATCACTCTCAAACATGTAAATTGCCCTCAAACCCCAAAACAGTGGGTAATAACTCATGAAAATGACCATAAAACACAAAAACGAATAGTTTTTGCTCATACTTCTCAAACATGTAAATTGCCCTAGAACCCTAAAGTCTTTGGTCATAACTCTGTAAACTTGTAAATCACCCTCGAAACCCAAAACTATAGGCAATAGCTCATGAAAACAGCCATAAAGTAAAAAAAGTTGACTTTTTGGTCATAACTCTGAAACATGTAAATTGCCCAGGAACCCCAGAACCGTGGGCAATCACTCATGAAAACGGCCATATAACGCAAAAAACGACGAGTTTTTGCTCATACTTCTCAAACATGTAAATCGACCGGGAAAACCAAAACGGTGGGCAATAACTCATGAAAATGGACGTAAAACGCAAAAAAAACGAGTTTTTGGTCATAACTCTGAAACATGTAAATTACCCCGAAACACCAAAACTATGGCTCTGAAATATGTAAATCACCCTGAAACCCCAAAACTATGGACAATAGCTCATGAAAACGGCAATAAAGCGCAAAAAGATGAGTTTCTGGTCATCACTCTCAAACATGTAAATCGCCCTGAAACCCCAAAACCATGGGCAATAACTCTTGAAGACGACCATAAAACGCAAAAACGAATAGTTTTGGCTCATACCTCTCAAACATGTACATCGCCCTAGAACACTAAAACGATGGGCAATAACTTACGAAAAAGGCCATAAAATGCAGAAAAGACAAGTCTTTGGTCATAACTCTATAAACATGTAAATCACCCTCGCACCTCAAAACTATAGGAAATAGCTCATGAAAACAACCATAAAGCAAAAAAAAGATGAGTTTTTGGTCATAACTCTGAAACTTGTAAATTGCCTAGGAACTCCAGAACCGTGGGCAATAACTCATGAAAAGAGCCACAAAATGCAAAAACGACGAGTTTTTGCTCATACTTCTCAAACATGTAAATCACCCTGAAACCCAAAACTGTGGGCAATAACTCATGAAAATGGACGTAAAACGCAAAAAAGGATGAGTTTTTGGTCATAACTCTGAAACATGTAAATTACCCTAAAACACCAAAACTGTGGCTCTGAAACATGTAAATCACCCTTAAACCCCAAAATAGTGTACAATAGCTCATGAAAACGGCCATAAAGCGCAAAAAAGATGAGTTTTTGGTCATCACTCTCAAACATGTAAATCGCTCTAAAACCCCAAAACAGTGGGCAATAACTCGTGAAAATGACCATAAATCGCAAAAACGAATAGTTTTTGCTCATACCTCTCAAACATGTACATCTCCCTAGAACCCTAAAACCATGGGCAATAACTCATGAAAAAGGCCATAAAATGCAGAAAAGAGAAGTCTTTGGCCATAACTCTGTAAACATGTAAATCACCCTCGAACCCCAAAACTATAGGCAATAGCTCAGGAAAACAGCCATAGCAAAAAAAAAAGATGAGTTTTTGGTCATAGCTCTGAAACATGTAAATTGCCCAGGAACCCTAGAACCGTGGGCAATAACTCATGAAAACAGCCATAAAACGCAAAAACGACGAGTTTTTGCTCATACTTCTCAAACATGTAAATCACCCTGAAACCCAAAACTGTGGGCAATAACTTATGAAAATGGACGTAAAACGCAAAAAGGGACGAGTTTTTGGTCATAACTCCGAAACATGTAAATCACCCTGACACACCAAAGCTGTGGCTCTGAAACATGTAAATCGCCTTGAAACCCCAAAACTATGGACAATAGCTCATGAAAACGGCCATAAAGCGCAAAAAGATGAGTTTTTGGTCATCACTCTAAAACCTGTAAATCGCCCTAAAACCCCAAAAATCGTGGGCAATAACACATGAAGACGACCATAAAACGCAAAAACGAATAGTTTTTGCTCATACCTTTCAAACATGTACATCGCCCTAGAACCCCAAAACCATGGGCAATAACTTATGGAAAAGGCCATAAAATGCAAAAAATAAAGTCTTTGGTCATAACTCTGAAAACATGTAAATCGCCCTCGAACCGCAAATTATAGGCAATATCTCCTAAAACGGCCATAAAGCAAAAAAATATGAGTTTTTTGTCATAACTCTTAAACATGTAAACTGCCTAGGAGCCCAGAACCGTGGGCAATACCTCATGATAACGGCCATAAAACGCAAAAACGACTTGTTTTTGCTCATACTTCTCAAACATGTAAATCGACCGGGAAACCCAAAACTGTGGGCAATAACTCATGAAAATGGCCATAAAACGCAAAATAGACGAGTTTTTGGTCATAACTTTGAAACATGTAAATCACCCTAGAACACCAAAACTGTGGGCAATAGCTCATGAAAATGGCCATAAAGCGCCAAAAAGATGAGTTTTTGGTCATAACTCTGAAACATGTAAATCACCCTAGAACCCCAAAACTGTGGACAATAGCTCATGAAATGGCCTTAAAGCGCAAAAAAGATGAGTTTCTGGTCATCACTCTCAAAAATGTAAATGGCCCTAAAACCCCAAAACCGTGGGCAATAACTCATGAAAACGACCATAAAACGCAAAAACGAATAGTTTTTGCTCATACTTCTCAAACATGTAAATTGCCCTAGAACCCAAAACCATGGGCAATAACTTATGAAAAAGGCCATAAAATGCAAAAAAGACAAGTCTTTGGTCATAACTCTGTAAACATGTAAATCACCCTCGAACCCCAAAACTATAGGCAATAGCTCATGAAAACAGCCATAAAGCAAAAAAAAAATATGAGTTTTTGGTCATAACTCGGAAACATGTAAATTGCCCAGGAACCCCAGAACCGTGGGCAATAACTCATGAAAACAGCCATAAAACGCAAAAAACGACGAGTTTTTTGCTCATACTTCTCAAACATGTAAATCACCCGAAACCCAAAACTGTGGGCAATAACTCATGAAAATGGACGTAAAACGCAAAAAAGGATGAGTTTTTGGTCATAACTCCGAAACATGTAAATCACCCCGACACACCAAAGCTATGGCTCTGAAACATGTAAATCACCCTAAACCCAAAACTATGGACAATAGCTCATGAAAACGGCATAAAGCGCAAAAAGATGAGTTTTTGGTCATCACTCTGAAACCTGTAAATCGCCCTAAACCCCCAAAACCGTGGGCAATAACACATGAAAACGACTAAAACGCAAAAACGAATAGTTTTTGCTCATACCTTTCAAACATGTACATCGCCCTAGAACCCTAAAACCATGGGCAATAACTTATGGAAAAGGCCATAAAATGCAAAAAAGACAGTCTTTGGTCATAACTCTAAAACATGTAAATCACCCTCGAACCCCAAATTATAGGCAATAGCTCCTGAAAACGGCCATAAAGCAAAAAAAAATATGAGTTTTTTTGTCATAACTCTTAAACAGGTAAACTGCCTAGGAGCCCCAGAACCGTGGGCAATACCTCATGATAACGGCCATAAAACGCAAAAACGACTTGTTTTTGCTCATACTTCTCAAACAT
>CAJUWN010000946.1:56346-81056 GCA_910589765.1 Avena atlantica
ATTCGTGAAAACGTGGGCAATAACCATAAATCGCAAAAAACGAATAGTTTTTGCTCATACCTCTCAAACATGTAACATCGCCCTAGAACCCTAAAACCATGGGCAATAACTTATGAAAAAGGCCATAAAATGCAGAAAAGATAAGTCTTTGGCCATAACTCTGTAAACATGTAAATCACCCTCGAACCCCAAAACTATAGGCAATAGCTCATGAAAACAACCATAAAGCAAAAAAGATGAGTTTGGTCATAACTCTGAAACATGTAATTGCCCAGGAACCCCAGAACCGTGGGCAATAACTCATGAAAACAGCCATAAAACGCAAAAAGACGAGTTTTTGCTGATACTTCTCAAACATGTAAATCACCCTGAAACCCAAAACTGGGGCAATAACTCATGAAAATGGACGTAAAACGCAAAAAAGGACGAGTTTTTGGTCATAACTCCGAAACATGTAAATCACCCTAACACACCAAACCTGTGGCTCTGAAACATGTAAATCGCCCTGAAATCCCAAAACTATGGACAATAGCTCATGAAAACGGCCATAAAGCGCAAAAAGATGAGTTTTTGGTCATCACTCTGAAACCTGTAAAATCGCCCTAAAACCCCAAAATCGTGGGCAATAACACATGAAAACGACCATAAAACGCAAAAACGAATAGTTTTTGCTCATACCTTTCAAACATGTACATCGCCCTAGAACCCTAAAAACAATGGGCAATAACTTATGGAAAAGTCCATAGAATGCAAAAAAGGCAAGTCTTTGGTCATAACTCTGAAAACAAGTAAAACGCCCTCGAACTGCAAATTATAGGCAATATCTCCTGAAAACGGCCATAAAGCAAAAAAATATGAGTTTTTTTATCATAACTCTGAAACATGTAAACTGCCTAGGAGACCCAGAACCGTGGGCAATACCTCATGATAACGGCCATAAAACGCAAAAACGACTTGTTTTTGCTCATACTTCTCAAACATGTAAATCGACCGGGAAACCCAAAACTGTGGGCAATAACTCATGAAAATGGCCATAAAACGCAAAATAGACGAGTTTTTGGTCATCACTTTGAAACATGTAAATCACCCTAGAACACCAAAACTGTGGGCAATAGCTCATGAAAATGGCCATAAAGCGCAAAAAAGATGAGTTTTTGTGTCATAACTCTGAAACATGTAAATCACCCTCGAACCCCAAAACTATGGTCAATAGCTCATGAAACGGCCTTAAAGCGCAAAAAAGATGAGTTTCTGGTCATCACTCTCAAACATGTAAATTGCCCTCAAACCCCAAAACAGTGGGCAATAACTCATGAAAACGACCATAAAACACAAAAACGAATAGTTTTTGCTCATACTTCTCAAACATGTAAATTGCCCTAGAACCCTAAAACCATGGGCAATAACTTATGAAAAAGCCATAAAATGCAAAAAAGACAAGTCTTTGGTCATAACTCTGTAACTGTAAATCACCCTCGAAACCCAAAACTATAGGCAATAGCTCATGAAAACCAGCCAAAAGCAAAAAAAAGATGACTTTTTGGTCATAACTCTGAAAGATGTAAATTGCCCAGGAACCCCAGAACCGTGGGCAATCACTCATGAAAACGGCCATAAAACGCAAAAAACGACGAGTTTTTTCTCATACTTCTCAAACATGTAAATCGACCGGGAAACCCAAAACGGTGGGCAATAACTCATGAAAATGGACGTAAAACGCAAAAAAAAACGAGTTTTCGTCATAACTCTGAAACATGTAAATTACCCCGAAACACCAAAACTATGGCTCTGAAACATGTAAATCACCGTGAAACCCCAAAACTATGGACAATAGCTCATGAAAACGGCAATAAAGCGCAAAAAGATGAGTTTCTGGTCATCACTCTCAAACATGTAAATCGCCCTAAAACCCCAAAACCATGGGCAATAAATCTTGAAAACGACCATAAAACACAAAAACGAATAGTTTTGGCTCATACCTCTCAAACATGTACATCGCCCTAGAACCCGAAAACCATGGGCAATAACTTACGAAAAAGGCCATAAAATGCAGAAAAGACAAGTCTTTGGTCAAAACTTGTAAACATGTAAATCACCCTCGAACCTCAAAACTATATGCAATAGCTCATGAAAACAGCCATAAAGCAAAAAAAAGATGAGTTTTTGGTCATAACTCTGAAACTTGTAAATTGCCTAGGAACATCAGAACCTTGGGCAATAACTCATGAAAACGGCCATAAAACACAAAAAAGACGAGTTTTTGCTCATACTTCTCAAACATGTAAATCGACCGGGAAACCCAAAACTGTGTGCGATAACTCATGAAAATGGACGTAAAACGCAAAAAGGACGAGTTTTTGGTCATAACTCTGAAACATGTAAATTACCCTAAAACACCAAAACTGTGGCTCTAAAAATGTAAATCACCCTGAAACCCCCAAAAAGTGGACAATAGCTCATGAAAACGGCCATAAAGCGCAAAAAAGATGAGTTTTTGGTCATCACTCTCAAACATGTAAATCGCTCTAAAACCCCAAAACCGTGGGAAAAAACTCATGAAAACGACCATAAATCGCAAAAACGAATAGTTTTTTCTCATACCTCTCAAACATGTACATCGCCCTACAACCCCAAAAACATGGGCAATAACTTATGAAAAAGGCCATAAAATGCAGAAAAGACAAGTCTTTGGCCATAACTCTGTAAACATGTAAATCACCCTCGAACCCCAAAACTATAGGCAATAGCTCATGAAAACAGCCATAAAGCAAAAAAAAGATGAGTTTTTGGGCATAACTCTGAAACATGTAAATTGCCTAGGAACCCCAGAACCGTGGGCAATAACTCATGAAAACAGCCACAAAACGCAAAAACGATGAGTTTTTGCTCATACTTCTCAAACATGTAAATCACCCTGAAACCCAAAACTGTGGGCGATAACTCATGAAAATGGACGTAAAACGCAAAAAGGACGAGTTTTTGGACATAACTCTGAAACGTGTAAATTACCCTAAAACACCAAAACTATGGCTATGAAACATGTAAATCACCCTTAAACCCCAAAATAGTGGACAATAGCTCATGAAAACGGCCATAAAGCGCAAAAAAAGATGAGTTTTTGGTCTTCACTCTCAAACATGTAAATCGCTCTAAAACCCCAAAACCGTGGGCAATAATTCATGAAAACGACCATAAATCGCAAAAACGAATAGTTTTTGCTCATACCTCTCAAACATGTACATCGCCCTAGAACCCTAAAACCATGGGCAATAACTTATGAAAAAGGCCATAAAATGCAGAAAAGATAAGTCTTTGCCATAACTCTGTAAACATGTAAATCACCCTCGAACCCCAAAACTATAGGCAATAGCTCATGAAAAAACCATAAAGAAAAAAAAGATAGTTTTTTGGTCATAACTCTGAAACATGTAAATTGCCAGGAACCCCAGAACCGTGGGCAATAACTCATGAAAACAGCCATAAAACGCAAAAAAGACGAGTTTTTGTTGATACTTCTCAAACATGTAAATCACCCTGAAACCCAAAACTGTGGGCAATAACTCATGAAAATGGACGTAAAACGCAAAAAAGGACGAGTTTTTGGTCATAACTCCGAAACATGTAAATCACCCTAACACACCAAACCTGTGGCTCTGAAACATGTAAATCGCCCTGAAACCCCAAAACTATGGACAATAGCTCATGAAAACGGCCATAAAGCGCAAAAAAGATGAGTTTTGGTCATCACTCTGAAACCTGTAAATCGCCCTAAAACCCAAAAATCGTGGGCAATAACACATGAAAACGACCATAAACGCAAAAACGAATAGTTTTTGCTCATACCTTTCAAACATGTACATCGCCCTAGAACCCTAAAACCATGGGCAATAACTTATGGAAAAAGTCCATAGAATGCAAAAAGGCAAGTCTTTGGTCATAACTCTGAAACATGTAAACGCCCTCGAACTGCAAATTATAGGCAATATCTCCTGAAAACGGCCATAAAGCAAAAAAATATGAGTTTTTTTATCATAACTCTGAAACATGTAAACTGCCTAGGAGACCCAGAACCGTGGGCAATACCTCATGATAACGGCCATAAAACGCAAAAAACGACTTGTTTTTGCTCATACTTCTCAAACATGTAAATCGACCGGGAAACCCAAAACTGTGGGCAATAACTCATGAAAATGGCCATAAAATGCAAAAAAGACAAGTCTTTGGTCATAACTCTGTAAACTTGTAAATCACCCTCGAAAACCCAAAACTATAGGCAATAGCTCATGAAAACAGCCATAAAGCAAAAAAAGATGACTTTTTGGTCATAACTCTGAAACATGTAATTGCCCACGAACCCCAGAACCGTGGGCAAAAATCACTCATGAAAACGGCCATAAAACGCAAAAAACGACGAGTTTTTCTCATACTTCTCAAACATGTAAATCGACCCGGGAAACCCAAAACGTTGGGCATAATCAGAAATGGACGTAAAACTATGGCTCTGAAACATGTAATCACCGTGAACCCCAAAATATGGACAATAGCTCATGAAAACGGCAATAAAGCGCAAAGATGAGTTTCTGGTCATCACTCTCAAACAAGTAAATCGCCCTACAACCATGGCATAACTCTTGAAAACGACCATAAAACACAAAAACGTATAGTTTGGCTCATACCTCTCAAACATGTACATCGCCCTAGAACCCGAAAACCATGGGCAATAACTTACGAAAAGGCCATAAAATGCAGAAAAGACAAGTCTTTGGTCATAACTCTGTAACATGTAAATCACCCTCGAACCTCAAAACTATAGGCAATAGCTCATGAAAACAGCCATAAAGCAAAAAAAAGATGAGTTTTTGGTCATAACTCTGAAACTTGTAAATTGCCTAGGAACATCAGAACCTGGGCAATAACTCATGAAAACGGCCATAAAACACAAAAAAGACGAGTTTTTGCTCATACTTCTCAAACATGTAAATCGACCGGGAAACCCAAAACTATGGGTGATAACTCATGAAAATGGACGTAAAACGCAAAAAGGACGAGTTTTTGGTCATAACTCTGAAACATGTAAATTACCCTAAACACCAAACTGTGGCTCTAAAATATGTAAATCACCCTGAAACCCAAAAGTGGACAATAGCTCATGAAAACGGCCATAAAGCGCAAAAAAGATGAGTTTTTGGTCATCACTCTCAAACATGTAAATCGCTAAAAAACCCAAAAACGAATAGTTTTTTTCTCATACCTCTCAAACATGTACATCGCCCTAAACCCTAAAACATGGGCAATAACTTATGAAAAAGGCCATAAAATGCAGAAAAGACAAGTCTTTGGCCATAACTCTGTAACATGTAAATCACCCTCGAACCCAAAACTATAGGCAATAGCTCATGAAAACAGCCATAAAGCAAAAAAAAATATGAGTTTTTGGTCATAACTCGGAAACATGTAAATTGCCCAGGAACCCCAGAACCGTGGGCAATAACTCATGAAAACAGCCACAAAACGCAAAAACGACGAGTTTTTGCTCATACTTCTCAAACATGTAAATCACCCTGAAACCCAAAACTGTGGGCAATAACTCATGAAAATGGACGTAAAACGCAAAAAGGACGAGTTTTTGGTCATAACTCCGAAACATGTAAATCACCCCGACACACCAAAGCTGTGGCTCTGAAACATGTAAATCACCCTGAAACCCCAAAACTATGGACAATAGCTCATGAAAACGGCCATAAAGCGCAAAAAGATGAGTTTTTGGTCATCACTCTGAAACCTGTAAATCGCCCTAAAACCCCAAAATCGTGGGCAATAACACATGAAAACGACCATAAAACGCAAAAACGAATAGTTTTTGCTCATACCTTTCAAACATGTACATCGCCCTAGAACCCTAAAACCATGGGCAATAACTTATGGAAAAGGCCATAAAATGCAAAAAAGAGAAGTCTTTGGTCATAACTCTGAAAACATGTAAATCACCCTCGAACCCCAAATTATAGGCAATAGCTCCTGAAAACGGCCATAAAGCAAAAAAAAAGATGAGTTTTTGGTCATAAATCTGAAACATGTAAACTGCCTAGGAGCCCCAGAACCGTGGGCAATACCTCATGATAACGGCCATAAAACGCAAAAACGACTTGTTTTTGCTCATACTTCTCAAACATGTAAATCAACCGGGAAACCCAAAACTGTGGGCAATAACTCATGAAAATGGCCATAAAACGCAAAATAAACGAGTTTTTGGTCATTAACTTTGAAACATGTAAATCACCCTAGAACACCAAAACTGTGGGCAATAGCGCATGAAAATGGCCATAAAGCGCAAAAAGATGAGTTTTTGTGTCATAACTCTGAAACATGTAAATCACCCTGGAACCCCAAAACTATGGTCAATAGCTCATGAAACGGCCTTAAAGCGCAAAAAAGTTGAGTTTCTGGTCATCACTCTCAAACATGTAAATTGCCCTCAAACCCCAAAACAGTGGGAATAACTCATGAAAACGACCATAAAACACAAAAACGAATAGTTTTTGCTCATACTTCTCAAACATGTAAATTGCCCTAGAACCCTAAAGTCTTTGGTCATAACTCTGTAAACTTGTAAATCACCCTCGAACCCAAAACTATAGGCAATAGCTCATGAAAACAGCCATAAAGCAAAAAAAGATGACTTTTTGGTCATAACTCTGAAACATGTAAATTGCCCAGGAACCCCAGAACCGTGGGCAATCACTCATGAAAACGGCCATATAACGCAAAAAACGACGAGTTTTTGCTCATACTTCTCAAACATGTAAATCGACCGGGAAAACCAAAACGGTGGGCAATAACTCATGAAAATGGACGTAAAACGCAAAAAAAACGAGTTTTTGGTCATAACTCTGAAACATGTAAATTACCCCGAAACACCAAAACTATGGCTCTGAAATATGTAAATCACCCTGAAACCCCAAAACTATGGACAATAGCTCATGAAAACGGCAATAAAGCGCAAAAAGATGAGTTTCTGGTCATCACTCTCAAACATGTAAATCGCCCTAAAACCCCAAAACCATGGGCAATAACTCTTGAAAACGACCATAAAACGCAAAAACGAATAGTTTTGGCTCATACCTCTCAAACATGTACATCGCCCTAGAACCCTAAAACCATGGGCAATAACTTACGAAAAAGGCCATAAAATGCAGAAAAGACAAGTCTTTGGTCATAACTCTATAAACATGTAAATCACCCTCGCACCTCAAAACTATAGGAAATAGCTCATGAAAACAACCATAAAGCAAAAAAAAGATGAGTTTTTGGTCATAACTCTGAAACTTGTAAATTGCCTAGGAACTCCAGAACCGTGGGCAATAACTCATGAAAACGAGCCATAAAATGCAAAAACGACGAGTTTTTGCTCATACTTCTCAAACATGTAAATCGACCCTGAAACCCAAAACTGTGGGTCATAACTCATGAAAATGGACGTAAAACGCAAAAAAGGATGAGTTTTTGGTCATAACTCTGAAACATGTAAATTACCCTAAAACACCAAAACTGTGGCTCTGAAACATGTAAATCACCCTTAAACCCCAAAATAGTGTACAATAGCTCATGAAAACGGCCATAAAGCGCAAAAAAGATGAGTTTTTGGTCATCACTCTCAAACATGTAAATCGCTCTAAAACCCCAAAACAGTGGGCAATAACTCGTGAAAATGACCATAAATCGCAAAAACGAATAGTTTTTGCTCATACCTCTCAAACATGTACATCGCCCTAGAACCCTAAAACCATGGGCAATAACTTATGAAAAAGGCCATAAAATGCAGAAAAGAGAAGTCTTTGGCCATAACTCTGTAAACATGTAAATCACCCTCGAACCCCAAAACTATAGGCAATAGCTCAGGAAAACAGCCATAAAGCAAAAAAAGATGAGTTTTTGGTCATAGCTCTGAAACATGTAAATTGCCCAGGAACCCTAGAACCGTGGGCAATAACTCATGAAAACAGCCATAAAACGCAAAAACGACGAGTTTTTGCTCATACTTCTCAAACATGTAAATCACCCTGAAACCCAAAACTGTGGGCAATAACTCATGAAAATGGACGTAAAACGCAAAAAGGGACGAGTTTTTGGTCATAACTCCGAAACATGTAAATCACCCTGACACACCAAAGCTGTGGCTCTGAAACATGTAAATCGCCTTGAAACCCCAAAACTATGGACAATAGCTCATGAAAACGGCCATAAAGCGCAAAAAGATGAGTTTTTGGTCATCACTCTAAAACCTGTAAATCGCCCTAAAACCCCAAAATCGTGGGCAATAACACATGAAAACGACCATAAAACGCAAAAACGAATAGTTTTTGCTCATACCTTTCAAACATGTACATCGCCCTAGAACCCTAAAACCATGGGCAATAACTTATGGAAAAGGCCATAAAATGCAAAAAAATACAAGTCTTTGGTCATAACTCTGAAAACATGTAAATCGCCCTCGAACCGCAAATTATAGGCAATATCTCCTAAAAACGGCCATAAAGCAAAAAAATATGAGTTTTTTGTCACAACTCTGAAACATGTAAACTGCCTAGGAGCCCGATAACCGTGGGCAATACCTCATGATAACGGCCATAAAACGCAAAAACGACTTGTTTTTGCTCATACTTCTCAAACATGTAAATCGAACGGGAAACCCAAAACTGTGGGCAATAACTCATGAAAATGGCCATAAAACGCAAAATAGACGAGTTTTTGGTCATAACTTTGAAACATGTAAATCACCCTAGAAACCAAAACTGTGGCAATAGCTCATGAAAATGGCCATAAAGCGCAAAAAGATGAGTTTTTGGTCATAACTCTGAAACATGTAAATCACCCTAGAACCCCAAAACTATGGACAATAGCTCATGAAATGGCCTTAAAGCACAAAAAAGATGAGTTTCTGGTCATCACTCTCAAACAATGTAAATGCCCTAAAACAAACCCCAAAACCGTGGGCAATAACTCATGAAAACGACCATAAAACGCAAAAACGAATAGTTTTTGCTCATACTTCTCAAACATGTAAATTGCCCTAGAACCCTAAAACCATGGGCAATAACTTATGAAAAAGGCCATAAAATGCAAAAAAGACAAGTCTTTGGTCATAACTCTGTAAACATGTAAATCACCCTCGAACCCAAAACTATAGGCAATAGCTCATGAAAACAGCCATAAAGCAAAAAAAATATGAGTTTTTGGTCATAACTCTGAAACATGTAAATTGCCCAGGAACCCCAGAACCGTGGCAATAACTCATGAAAACGGCCATAAACGCAAAAAACGACGAGTTTTTGCTCATACTTCTCAAACATGTAAATCGACCGGGAAACCCAAAACTGTGGGCAATAACTCATGAAAATGGACAAACGCAAAAAAAACGAGTTTTTTTTTGAAACATTTCCCCCATAAACACCAAAACATGGTAATTAACATGAAAAACACCAAAACTATGCTCTGAAACATATGGACAATAGCTCATGAAAAACGGCATAAAGCGCAAAAAGATGAGTTTCTGGTCATCACTCTCAAACATGTAAATCGCCCTAAAACCCCAAAACCGTGGGCAATAACTCATGAAAACGACCATAAAACGCAAAAACGAATAGTTTTTGGCTCATACTTCTCAAACATGTAAATCGCCCTAGAACCCTAAAACCATGGGCAATAACTTATGAAAAGGCCATAAAATGCAGAAAAGACAAGTCTTTGGCCATAACTCTGTAAACATGTAAATCACCCTCGAACCCAAAACTATAGGCAATAGCTCATGAAAACAGCCATAAAGCAAAAAAAAGATGAGTTTTTGGTCATAACTCTGAAAATGTAAATTGCCTAGGAACCCAGAACCGTGGGCAATAACTCATGAAAACAGCCATAAAACGCAAAACGACGAGTTTTGCTCATACTTCTCAAACATGTAAATCACGGGAAACCCAAAACTGTGGGCAATAACTCATGAAAATGGACGTAAAACGCAAAAAGGACGAGTTTTTGGTCATAACTCTGAAACATGTAATCACCCACCCTGACAAACCAAAGCTGTGGCTCTGAAACATGTAAATCACCTTGAAACCCAAAATGGACAATAGCTCATGAAAACGGCCATAAAGCGCAAAAAGATGAGTTTTTGGTCATCACTCTGAAACCTGTAAATCGCCCTAAAACCCCAAAATCGTGGGCAATAACTCATGAAAACGACCATAAAACGCAAAAACGAATAGTTTTTGCTCATACCTTTCAAACATGTACATCGCCCTAGAACCCTAAAACCATGGGCAATAACTTATGGAAAAGGCCATAAAATGCAAAAAAGACAAGTCTTTGGTCATAACTCTGAAAACATGTAAATCACCCTCGAACCGCAAATTATAGGCAATATCTCCTGAAAACGGCCATAAAGCAAAAAAATATGAGTTTTTTTGTCATAACTCTGAAACATGTAAATTGCCTAGGAACCCAGAACCGTGGGCAATACCTCATGATAACGCCATAAAACGCAAAAAACGACTTGTTTTTTTCATACTTCTCAAACATGTAAATCGACCGGAAACCCAAAACTGTGGGCAATAACTCATGAAAATGGCCATAAACGCAAAATAGACGAGTTTTTGGTCATAACTTTGAAACATGTAAATCACCCTAGAACACCAAAAACTGTGGGCAATAGCTCATGAAAATGGCCATAAAGCGCAAAAAAATGAGTTTTTGTGTCATAACTCTGAAACATGTAAATCACCCAGAACCCCAAAACTGTGGACAATAGCTCATGAAACGGCCTAAAGCGCAAAAAAGATGAGTTTCTGGTCATCACTCTCAAACATGTAAATCGCCCTAAAACCCCAAAACAGTGGGCAATAACTCATGAAAACGACCATAAAACGCAAAAACGAATAGTTTTTGCTCATACTTCTCAAACATGTAAATCGCCCTAGAACCCAAAACCATGGGCAATAACTTATGAAAAAGGCCATAAAATGCAAAAAAGACAAGTCTTTGGTCATAACTCTGTAAACATGTAAATCACCCTCGAACCCCAAACTATAGGCAATAGCTCATGAAAACAGCCATAAAGCAAAAAAGATGAGTTTTTGGTCATAACTCTGAAACATGTAAATTGCCTAGGAACCCCAGAACCGTGGGCAATAACTCATGAAAACAGCCATAAAACGCAAAAACGACGAGTTTTGCTCATACTTCTCAAACATGGAAATCGACCGGGAAACCAAAACTGTGGGCAATAACTCATGAAAATGGACGTAAAACGCAAAAAAGGACGAGTTTTTGGTCATAACTCTGAAACATGTAAATCACCCTAAAACACCAAAACAGTGGCTCTAAAACATGTAAATCACCCTGAAACCCCAAAACTATCGACAATAGCTCATGAAAACGGCCATAAAGCGCAAAAAGGATGATTTTCTGGTCATCACTCTCAAACATGTAAATCGCCCTAAAACCCCAACACCATGGTCAATAACTCTTGAAAACGACCATAAAACGCAAAAAAAATAGTTTTTTGCTCATACCTCTCAAACATGTACATCGCCCTAGAACCCTAAAACCATGGGCAATAACTTATGAAAAAGGCCATAAAATGCAGAAAAGACAAGTCTTTGGTCATAACTCTGTAAACATGTAAATCACCCTCGAACCTCAAAACTATAGGCAATAGCTCATGAAAACAGCCATAAAGCAAAAAAAAGATGAGTTTTTGGTCATAACTCTGAACTTGTAAATTGCCTAGGAACACCAGAACCTTGGGCAATAACTCATGAAAACGGCCATAAAAGCAAAAAAACGACGAGTTTTTGCTCATACTTCTCAAACATGTAAATCGACCCGGAAACCCAAAACTGTGGGCGATAACTCATGAAAATGGACGTAAAACGCAAAAAGGACGAGTTTTTGGTCATAACTCTGAAACATGTAAATTACCCTAAAAAAACCAAAACTGTGGCTCTGAAATATGTAAATCACCCTGAAACCCCAAAATAGTGGACAATAGCTCATGAAAACGGCCATAAAGCGCAAAAAAGATGAGTTTTTGGTCATCACTCTCAAACATGTAAATCGCTCTAAAACCCAAAACCGTGGGCAATAACTCATGAAAACGACCATAAATCGCAAAAACGAATAGTTTTTGCTCATACCTCTCAAACATGTACATCGCCCTAGAACCCTAAAACCATGGGCAATAACTTATGAAAAAGGCCATAAAATGCAGAAAAGACAAGTCTTTGGCCATAACTCTGTAAACATGTAAATCACCCTCGAACCCCAAAACTATAGGCAATAGCTCATGAAAACAACTATAAAGCAAAAAGAGATGAGTTTTTGGTCATAACTCTGAAACATGTAAATTGCCCAGGAACCCCATAACCGTGGGCAATAACTCATGAAAACAGCCATAAAACGCAAAAAAACGAGTTTTTTGCTCATACTTCTCAAACATGTAAATCACCCTGAAACCCAAAACTGTGGGCAATAACTCATGAAAATGGACGTAAAACGCAAAAAGGACGAGTTTTTGGTCATAACTCCGAAACATGTAAATCACCCTGACAACACCAAAACTGTGGCTCTGAAACATGTAAGCGCCCTGAAACCCAAAAACTATGGACAATAGCTCATGAAAACGGCCATAAAGCGCAAAAAGATGAGTTTTTGGTCATCACTCTAAAACCTGTAAATCGCCCTAAAACCCCAAAATCGTGGGCAATAACACATGAAAACGACCATAAAACGCAAAAACGAATAGTTTTTGCTCATACCTTTCAAACATGTACATCGCCCTAGAACCCTAAAACATGGGCAATAACTTATGGAAAAGTCCATAAAATGCAAAAAGGCAAGTCTTTGGTCATAACTCTGAAAACATGTAAATCGCCCTCGAACCGCAATTATAGGCAATATCTCCTGAAAACGGCCATAAAGCAAAAAAATATGAGTTTTTTTTATCATAACTCTGAAACATGTAAACTGCCTAGAGAACCAGAACCGTGGGCAATACCTCATGATAACGGCCATAAAACGCAAAAACGACTTTTTTTGCTCATACTTCTCAAACATGTAAATCGACCGGGAACCCAAAACTGTGGGCAATAACTCATGAAAATGGCCATAAAACGCAAAATAGACGAGTTTTTGGTCATACTTTGAAACATGTAAATCACCCTAGAACACCAAAACTGTGGGCAATAGCTCATGAAAATGGCCATAACGCAAAAAAGATGAGTTTTTGGTGTCATAACTCTGAAACATGTAAATCACCTGAACCCCAAACTATGGTCAATAGCTCATGAAACGGCCTTAAAGCGCAAAAAAGTTGAGTTTCTGGTCATCACTCTCAAACATGTAAATTGCCCTCAAACCCCAAAACAGTGGGCAATAACTCATGAAAACGACCATAAAACACAAAAACGAATAGTTTTTGCTCATACTTCTCAAACATGTAAATTGCCCTAGAACCCTAAAACCATGGGCAATAACTTATGAAAAAGGCCATAAAATGCAAAAAACAAGTCTTTGGTCATAACTCTGTAAACTTGTAAAATCACCCTCGAAACCCAAAACTATAGGCAATAGCTCATGAAAACAGCCATAAAGCAAAAAAGATGACTTTTTGGTCATAACTCTGAAACATGTAAATTGCCCAGGAACCCCAGAACCGTGGGCAATCACTCATGAAAACGGCCATAAAACACAAAAACAACGAGTCTTTGCTCATACTTCTCAAACATGTAAATCGACCGGGAAACCAAAACTGTGGGCAATAACTCATGAAAATGGACGTAAAACGCAAAAAAGGACGAGTTTTTGGTCATAACTCTGAAACATGTAAATCACCCTAAAACACCAAAACAATGGCTCTAAAACATGTAAATCACCGTAAACCCAAAACTGTGGACAATAGCTCATGAAAATGGCCATAAAGCGCAAAAAAATATGAGTTTCTGTTCATCGCTCTCAAACATGTAAATCGCCCTAAAACCCCAAAACCATGGGCAATAACTCTTGAAAACGACCATAAAACGCAAAACAAATAGTTTTTGCTCATACCTCTCAAACATGTACATCGCCCTAGAACCCTAAAACCATGGGCAATAACTTATGAAAAAGGCCATAAAATGCAGAAAAGACAAGTCTTTGGTCATAACTTGTAAACATGTAAATCACCCTCGAACCTCAAAACTATAGGCAATAGCTCATGAAAACAGCCATAAAGCAAAAAAATGAGTTTTTGGTCATCACTCTGAAACTTGTAAATTGCCTAGGAACACCAGAACCTTGGGCAATAACTCATGAAAACGGCCAGAAAATGCAAAAACGACGAGTTTTTGCTCATACTTCTCAAACATGTAAATCGACCGGGAAACCCAAAACTGTGGGCGATAACTCATGAAAATGGACGTAAAACGCAAAAAGGACGAGTTTTTGGACATAACTCTGAAACATGTAAATTACCCTAAACACCAAAACTATGGCTATGAAACATGTAAAATCACCCTTAAAACCCCAAATAGTGGACAATAGCTCATGAAAACGGCCATAAAGCGCAAAAAAGATGAGTTTTTGGTCATCACTCTCAAACATGTAAATCGCTCTAAAACCCCAAACCGTGGGCAATAATTCGTGAAAACGACCATAAATCGCAAAAACGAATAGTTTTGCTCATACCTCTCAAACATGTACATCGCCCTAGAACCCTAAAACCATGGGCAATAACTTATGAAAAAGGCCATAAAATGCAGAAAAGACAAGTCTTTGGCCATAACTCTGTAAACATGTAAATCACCCTCGAACCCCAAAACTATAGGCAATAGCTCATGAAAACAACCATAAAGCAAAAAAAGATGAGTTTTTGGTCATAACTCTGAAACATGTAAATTGCCCAGGAACCCCAGAACCGTGGGCAATAACTCATGAAAACAGCCATAAAACGCAAAAAAGACGAGTTTTTGCTGATACTTCTCAAACATGTAAATCACCCTGAAACCCAAAACTGTGGGCAATAACTCATGAAAATGGACGTAAAACGCAAAAAGGACGAGTTTTTGGTCATAACTCCGAAACATGTAAATCACCCTGACACACCAAACCTGTGGCTCTGAAACATGTAAATCGCCCTGAAAACCCCAAAACTATGGACAATAGCTCATGAAAACGGCCATAAAGCGCAAAAAGATGAGTTTGGTCATCATCACTCTAAAACCTGTAAATCGCCCTAAAACCCCAAATCGTGGGCAATAACACATGAAAACGACCATAAAACGCAAAACGAATAGTTTTTGCTCATACCTTTCAAACATGTACATCGCCCTAGAACCCTAAAACCATGGGCAATAACTTATGGAAAAGTCCATAGAATGCAAAAAAGGCAAGTCTTTGGTCATAACTCTGAAAACATGTAAATCGCCCTCGAACTGCAAATTATAGGCAATATCTCCTGAAAACGGCCATAAAGCAAAAAAGTATGAGTTTTTATCATAACTCTGAAACATGTAAACTGCCTAGGAGACCCAGAACCGTGGGCAATACCTCATGATAACGGCCATAAAACGCAAAACGACTTGTTTTTGCTCATACTTCTCAAACATGTAAATCGACCGGGAAACCCAAAACTGTGGGCAATAACTCATGAAAATGGCCATAAAACGCAAAATAGACGAGTTTTTGGTCATCAACTTTGAAACATGTAAATCACCCTAGAACACCAAAACTGTGGGCAATAGCTCATGAAAATGGCCATAAAGCGCAAAAAGATGAGTTTTGGTGTCATAACTCTGAAACATGTAAATCACCCTGGAACCCAAAAACTATGGTCAATAGCTCATGAAACGGCCTTAAAGCGCAAAAATGAGTTTCTGGTCATCACTCTCAAACATGTAAATTGCCCTCAAACCCCAAAACAGTGGGCAATACCTCATGAAAACGACCATAAAACACAAAAACGAATAGTTTTTGCTCATACTTCTCAAACATGTAAATTGCCCTAGAACCCTAAAACCATGGGCAATAACTTATGAAAAAAGCCATAAAATGCAAAAAACAAGTCTTTGGTCATAACTCTGTAAACTTGTAAATCACCCTCGAAACCCAAAACTATAGGCAATAGCTCATGAAAACAGCCATAAAGCAAAAAAAAGATGACTTTTTGGTCATAACTCTGAAAGATGTAAATTGCCCAGGAACCCCAGAACCGTGGGCAATTACTCATGAAAACGGCCATAAAACGCAAAAACGACGAGTTTTTCTCATACTTTTCAAACATGTAAATCGACCGGGAACCCAAAACGGTGGGCAATAACTCATGAAAATGGACGTAAAACGCAAAAAAAAACGAGTTTTTGGTCATAACTCTGAAACATGTAAATTACCCGAAACGCCAAAACTATGGCTCTGAAATATGTAAATCACCCTGAAACCCCAAAACTATGGACAATAGCTCATGAAAACGGCATAAAGCGCAAAAAGATGAGTTTCTGGTCATCACTCTCAAACATGTAAATCGCCCTAAAACCCCAAAACCATGGGCAATAACTCTTGAAAACGACCATAAAACGCAAAAACGAATAGTTTTTTGGCTCATACCTCTCAAACATGTACATCGCCCTAGAACCCCAAAACCATGGGCAATAACTTACGAAAAAGGCCATAAAATGCAGAAAAGACAAGTCTTTGGTCATAACTCTGTAAACATGTAAATCACCCTCGAACCTCAAAACTATAGGCAATAGCTCATGAAAACAGCCATAAAGCAAAAAAAGATGAGTTTTTTGTCATAACTCTGAAACTTGTAAATGTAAATTGCCTAGGAACATCAGAACCTTGGGCAATAACTCATGAAAACACCATAAAACACAAAAAGACGAGTTTTTGCTCATACTTCTCAACATGTAAATCGACCGGGAACCCAAAACTGTGGGCGATAACTCATGAAAATGGACGTAAAACGCAAAAAGGACGAGTTTTTGGTCATAACTCTGAAACATGTAAATTACCCTAAAACACCAAAACTGTGGCTCTGAAACATGTAATCACCTTAAACCCCAAATAGTGGACAATAGCTCATGAAAACGGCCAAAAGCGCAAAAAGATGAGTTTTTGGTCATCACTCTCAAACATGTAAATCGCTCTAAAACCCCAAAACCATGGGCAAAAACTCATGAAAACGACCATAAAACGCAAAACGAATAGTTTTTCTCATACCTCTCAAACTGTACAAAAAGTACATGCCCTAGAACAAAAAAACATGGGCAATAACTTATGAAAAAGGCATAAAATGCAGAAAAACAAGTCTTTGGCCATAACTCTGTAAACATGTAAATCACCCTCGAACCCCAAAACTATAGGCAATAGCTCATGAAAACAGCCATAAAGCAAAAAAAGATGAGTTTTTGGTCATAACTCTGAAACATGTAAATTGCCTAGGAACCCAGAACCGTGGGCAATAACTCATGAAAACAGCCAAAAACGCAAAAACGACGAGTTTTTGCTCATACTTCTCAAACATGTAAATCACCCTGAAACCCAAAACTGTGGGCAATAACTCATGAAAATGGACGTAAAACGCAAAAAGGGACGAGTTTTGGTCATAACTCCGAAACATGTAAATCACCCCGAACACCAGAGCTATGGCTCTGAAACATGTAAATCGCCTTGAAACCCCAAAACTATGGACAATAGCTCATGAAAACGGCCATAAAGCGCAAAAAGATGAGTTTTGGTCATCACTCTAAACCTGTAAATCGCCCTAAAACCCCAAAATCGTGGGCAATAACACATGAAAACGACCATAAAACGCAAAAACGAATAGTTTTTTGCTCATACCTTTCAAACATGTACATCGCCCTAGAACCCTAAAACCATGGGCAATAACTTATGGAAAAGGCCATAAAATGCAAAAAAGACAAGTCTTTGGTCATAACTCTGAAAACATGTAAATCACCCTCGAACCTCAAAACTATAGGCAATAGCTCATGAAAACAGCCATAAAGCAAAAAAAAAGATGAGTTTTTGGTCATAACTCTGAAACTTGTAAATTGCCTAGGAACACCAGAACCTGGGCAATAACTCATGAAAACGGCCATAAAAAGCAAAACGACGAGTTTTTGCTCATACTTCTCAAACATGTAAATCGACCGGGAAACCCAAAACTGTGGGGCAAAACTCATGAAAATGGCCTAAAACGCAAAAAAGACGAGTTTTTGGTCATCGCTCTCAAACATGTAAATGCCCTAAAACCCCAAAAAAATGTGGCAATAACTCATGAAAACGACCATAAAACGCAAAAAAATGAATAGTTTTTGCTCATACTTCTCAAACATGTACATGCCCTAGAACCCTAAAACCATGGGCAATAACTTATGAAAAAGGACATAAAATGCAAAAAAGACAAGTCTTTGGTCATAACTCTAAAAACATGTAAATCACCCTCGAACCCCAAAACTATAGGCAATAGCTCATGAAAACAGCCATAAAAAAAAAAGATGAGTTTTTGGTCATAACTCTGAAACATGTAAATTGCCTAGGAACCCCAGAACCGTGGGCAATAACTCATGAAATGGCCATAAAACGCAAAAACGACGAGTTTTTGCTCATACTTCTCAAACATGTAAATCGACCGGAAACCAAAACTGTGGGCATAACTCATGAAAATGGACGTAAAACGCAAAAAAAGGACGAGTTTTTGGTCATAACTCTGAAACATGTAAATTACCCTAAAACACCAAAACTGTGGCTCTGAAATATGTAAATCACCCTGAAACGCCAAAATAGTGGACAATAGCTCATGAAAACGGCCATAAAGCGCAAAAAAGATGAGTTTTTGGTCATCACTCTCAAACATGTAAATCGCTCTAAACCCCAAACCGTGGGCAAAAACTCATGAAAACGACCATAAAACGCAAAAACGAATAGTTTTTCTCATACCTCTCAAACATGTACATCGCCCTAGAACCCTAAAACCATGGGCAATAACTTATGAAAAGGCCATAAATGCAGAAAACAAGTCTTTTGGCCATAACTCTGTAAACATGTAAATCACCCTCGAACCCAAAACTATAGGCAATCTCATGAAAACAACCATAAAGCAAAAAAAAAATGAGTTTTTGGGCATAACTCTGAAACATGTAAATTGCCCAGGACCCCAGAACCGTGGGCAATAACTCATGAAACAGCCATAAAACGCAAAAACGAGACGAGTTTTTGCTCATACTTCTCAAACATGTAAATCACCCTGAAACCCAAAACTGTGGGCAATAACTCCTGAAAATGGACGTAAAACGCAAAAAAGGACGAGTTTTTGGTCATAACTCCGAAACATGTAAATCACCCTGACACACCAAAGCTGTGGCTCTGAAACATGTAAATCACCCTGAAACCCCAAAACTATGGACAATAGCTCATGAAAACGGCCATAAAGCGCAAAAAGATGAGTTTTTGGTCATCACTCTGAAACCTGTAAATCGCCCTAAAACCCCAAAATCGTGGGCAATAACACATGAAAACGACCATAAAACGCAAAAACGAATAGTTTTTGCTCATACTTTCAAACATGTACATCGCCCTAGAACCCTAAAACCATGGGCAATAACTTATGGAAAAGGCCATAAAATGCAAAAAATACAAGTCTTTGGTCATAACTCTGAAAACATGTAAATCGCCCTCGAACCCAAATTATAGGCAATATCTCCTGAAAACGGCCATAAAAAAAAAAAAAGATGAGTTTTTGGTCATAACTCTGAAACATGTAAACTGCCTAGGAGCCCCAGAACCGTGGCAATACCTCATGATAACGGCCATAAAACGCAAAAAACGACTTGTTTTTGCTCATACTTCTCAAACATGTAAATCGACCGGGAAACCCAAAACTGCAATAAATATAACTCATGAAAATGGCCATAAAACGCAAAATAAACGAGTTTTTGGTATTAACTTTGAAACATGTAAATCACCCTAGAACACCAAAACTGTGGGCAATAGCTCATGAAAATGGCCATAAAGCGCAAAAAAGATGAGTTTTTGTGTCATAACTCTGAAACATGTAAATCACCCCTAGACCCCAAACTATGGACAATAGCTCATGAAAGGCCTTAAGGCGCAAAAAAATGAGTTTCTGGTCATCACTCTCAAAAATGTAAATGGCCCTAAAACCCCAAACGTGGGCAATAACTCATGAAAACGACCATAAAACGCAAAAACGAATAGTTTTTGCTCATACTTCTCAAACATGTAAATTGCCCTAGAACCCTAAAACCATGGGCAATAACTTATGAAAAAGGCATAAAATGCAAAAAAGACAAGTCTTTGGTCATAACTCTGTAAACATGTAAATCACCCTCGAAACCCAAAACTATAGGCAATAGCTCATGAAAACAGCCATAAAGCAAAAAAAGATGAGTTTTGGTCATAACTCTGAACATGTAAATTGCCTAGGAACCCCAGAACCGTGGGCAATAACTCATGAAAACGGCCATAAAAGCAAAAACGACGAGTTTTTGCTCATACTTCTCAAACATGTAAATCGACCGGGAAACCAAATGTGGGGCAATAACTCATGAAAATGGACGTAAAACGCAAAAAAAAACGAGTTTTGGTCATAACTCTGAAACATGTAAATTACCCAAAACACCAAAACTATGGCTCTGAAATATGTAAATCACCCTGAAACCCCAAAACTAGGACAATAGCTCATGAAAACGGCATAAAGCGCAAAAAGAGATGAGTTTCTGGTCATCACTCTCAAACATGTAAACGCCCTAAAAAACCCCAAACCATGGGCAATAACTCTGAAAACGACCATAAAACGCAAAAACGAATAGTTTTTGCTCATACCTCTCAAACATGTACATCGCCCTAGAACCCCAAAACCATGGGCAATAACTTATGAAAAAGGCCATAAAATGCAGAAAAGACAAGTCTTTGGTCATAACTCTGTAAACATGTAAATCACCCTCGAACCCAAAACTATAGGCAATAGCTCATGAAAACAACCATAAAGAAAAAAAAAGATGAGTTTTTGGTCATAACTCTGAAACTTGTAAATGCCCAGGAACCCCAGAACCGTGGCAATAACTCATGAAAACAGCCATAAAACGCAAAAAAGACGAGTTTTTGCTGATACTTCTCAAACATGTAAATCACCCTGAAACCCAAAACTGGGGCATAACTCATGAAAATGGACGTAAAACGCAAAAAGGACGAGTTTTTGGTCATAACTCCGAAACATGTAAATCACCCTAACACACCAAACTGTGGCTCTGAAACATGTAAATCGCCCTGAAACCCCAAAACTATGGACAATAGCTCATGAAAACGGCCATAAAGCGCAAAAAGATGAGTTTTTGGTCATCACTCTGAAACCTGTAAATCGCCCTAAAACCCCAAAATCGTGGGCAATAACATGAAAACGACCATAAAACGCAAAAACGAATAGTTTTTGCTCATACCTTTCAAACATGTACATCGCCCTAGAACCCTAAACCATGGGCAATAACTTATGGAAAAGGCCAAAATGCAAAAAGGCAAGTCTTTGGTCATAACTCTGAAAACATGTAAAACGCCCTCGAACTGCAAATTATAGGCAATATCTCCTGAAAACGGCCATAAAGCAAAAAAATATGAGTTTTTTTTATCATACTCTGAAACATGTAAACTGCCTAGGAGACCCAGAACCGTGGGCAATACCTCATGATAACGGCCATAAAACGCAAAAACGACTTGTTTTTGCTCATACTTCTCAACATGTAAATCGACCGGGAAACCCAAAACTGTGGGCAATAACTCATGAAAATGGCCATAAAACGCAAAATAGACGAGTTTTTGGTCATCACTTTGAAACATGTAAATCACCCTAGAACACCAAAACTGTGGGCAATAGTCATTAAAATGGCCATAAAGCGCAAAAAAGATGAGTTTTTGTGTCATACTCTGAAACATGTAAATCACCCTGGAACCCCAAAACTATGGTCAATAGCTCATGAAACGGCCTTAAAGCGCAAAAAGATGAGTTTCTGGTCATCACTCTCAAACATGTAAATTGCCCTAAACCCCAAAACAGTGGGCAATAACTCATGAAAACGACCATAAAACACAAAAACGAATAGTTTTTGCTCATACTTCTCAAACATGTAAATTGCCCTAGAACCCTAAAACCATGGGCAATAACTTATGAAAAAAGCCATAAAATGCAAAAAAGACAAGTCTTTGGTCATAACTCTGTAAACTGTAAATCACCCTCGAACCCAAAACTATAGGCAATAGCTCATGAAAACAGCCATAAAGCAAAAAAAGATGACTTTTTGGTCATAACTCTGAAACATGTAAATTGCCCAGGAACCCCAGAACCGTGGGCAATCACTCATGAAAACGGCCATAAAACGCAAAAAACGACGAGTTTTTGCTCATACTTCTCAAACATGTAAATCGACCGGGAAACCCAAAACGGTGGGCAATAACTCATGAAAATGGACGTAAAACGCAAAAAAACGAGTTTTTGGTCATAACTCTGAAACATGTAAATTACCCCGAAACACCAAAACTATGGCTCTGAAACATGTAAATCACCGTGAAACCCCAAAACTATGGACAATAGCTCATGAAAACGGCAATAAAGCGCAAAAATATGAGTTTCTGGTCATCACTCTCAAACATGTAAATCGCCCTAAAACCCCAAACCATGGGCAATAAATCTTGAAAACGACCATAAAACGCAAAAACGAATAGTTTTGGCTCATACCTCTCAAACATGTACATCGCCCTAGAACCCCAAAACCATGGGCAATAACTTACGAAAAAGGCCATAAAATGCAGAAAAGACAAGTCTTTGGTCAAAACTTGTAAACATGTAAATCACCCTCGAACCTCAAAACTATAGGCAATAGCTCATGAAAACAGCCATAAAGCAAAAAAAAAGATGAGTTTTTGGTCATAACTCTGAAACTTGTAAATTGCCTAGGAACATCAGAACCTGGGCAATAACTCATGAAAACGGCCATAAAACACAAAAAACGAGTTTTTGCTCATACTTCTCAAACATGTAAATCGACCGGAAACCCAAAACTGTGGGCGATAACTCATGAAAATGGACGTAAAACGCAAAAAGGACGAGTTTTTGGTCATAACTCTGAAACATGTAAATTACCCTAAAAAACCAAAACTGTGGCTCTGAAATATGTAAATCACCCTTAAACCCCAAATAGTGGACAATAGCTCATGAAAACGGCCATAAAGCGCAAAAAAGATGAGTTTTTGGTCATCACTCTCAAACATGTAAATCGCTCTAAAACCCCAAACCGGGGCAAAAACTCATGAAAACGACCATAAATCGCAAAAACGAATAGTTTTGGCTCATACCTCTCAAACATGTACATCGCCCTAGAACCCCAAAAACATGGGCAATAACTTATGAAAAAGGCCATAAAATGCAGAAAAGACAAGTCTTTGGCCATAACTCTGTAAACATGTAAATCACCCTCGAACCCCAAAACTATAGGCAATAGCTCATGAAAACAGCCATAAAGCAAAAAAAGATGAGTTTTTGGTCATAACTCTGAAACATGTAAATTGCCTAGGAACCCCAGAACCGTGGGCAATAACTCATGAAAACAGCCATAAAACGCAAAAACGACGAGTTTTTGCTCATACTTCTCAAACATGTAAATCACCCTGAAACCCAAAACTGTGGGCATAACTCATAACTCATGAAATGACGTAAAACGCAAAAGGACGAGTTTTTGGTCATAACTCTGAAACATGTAAATTACCCTAAAACACCAAAACTATGGCTCTGAACATGTAAATCACCCTTAAAAACCCAAAATAGTGGACAATAGCTCATGAAAACGGCCATAAAGCGCAAAAAGATGAGTTTTTGGTCATCACTCTCAAACATGTAAATCGCCCTAAAACCCCAAAACCGTGGGCAATAAACATGAAAACGACCATAAAACGCAAAAACGAATAGTTTTTGCTCATACCTCTCAAACATGTACATCGCCCTAGAACCCTAAAACCATGGGCAATAACTTATGAAAAGGCCATAAAATGCAGAAAAGACAAGTCTTTGGTCATAACTCTGTAAACATGTAAATCACCCTCGAACCCCAAAACTATAGGCAATAGCTCATGAAAACGGCCATAAAGCAAAAAAAGATGATTTTTTGGTCATAACTCTGAAACATGTAAATTGCCAGGAACCCCAGAACCGTGGGCAATAACTCATGAAACAGCCATAAAACGCAAAAAGACGAGTTTTTGCTCATACTTCTCAAACATGTAAATCACCCTGAAACCCAAAACTGTGGGCAATAACTCATGAAAATGACGTAAAACGCAAAAAAGACGAGTTTTTGGTCATAACTCCGAAACATGTAAATCACCCTAACACACCAAACCTTGGGGCTCTGAAACATGTAAATCGCCCTGAAACCCCAAAACTATGGACAATAGCTCATGAAAACGGCCATAAAGCGCAAAAGATGAGTTTTTTGTCATCACTCTGAAACCTGTAAATCGCCCTAAAACCCCAAAATCGTGGCAATAAACATGAAAACGACCATAAAACGCAAAAACGAATAGTTTTTGCTCATACCTTTCAAACATGTACATCGCCCTAGAACCCTAAAACCATGGGCAATAACTTATGGAAAAGTCCATAGAATGCAAAAAAG
>CAJUWN010000946.1:82056-101060 GCA_910589765.1 Avena atlantica
AGGGTGATTTACATGTTTCAGAGTTATGACCAAAAAACTCGTCCCTTTTTGCGTTTTACGTCCATTTTCATGAGTTATTGCCCACAGTTTTGGGTTCAGGGTCGATTTACATGTTTGAGAAGTATGAGCAAAAACTCGTCGTTTTTTGCGTTTTATGGCTGTTTTCATGAGTTATTGCCCACGGTTCTGGGGTTCCTAGGCAATTTACATGTTTCAGAGTTATGACCAAAAACTCATCTTTTTTTGCTTTATGGCTGTTTTCATGAGCTATTGCCTATAGTTTTGGGGTTCGAGGGTGATTTACATGTTTACAGAGTTATGACCAAAGACTTGTCTTTTCTGCATTTTATGGCCTTTTTCGTAAGTTATTGCCCATGGTTTTAGGGTTCTAGGGCGATGTACATGTTTGAGAGGTATGAGCCAAAAACTATTCGTTTTTGCGTTTTTATGGTCGTTTTCAAGAGTTATTGCCCATGGTTTTGGGTTTTAGGGCGATTTACATGTTTGAGAGTGATGACCAGAAACTCATCTTTTTGCGCTTTATTGCCGTTTTCATGAGCTATTGTCCATAGTTTTGGGGTTTCACTGGTGATTTACATGTTCAGAGCCATAGTTTTGGTGTTTCGGTGGGTAATTTACATGTTTCAGAGTTATGACCAAAAACTCGTTTTTTTTGCGTTTTACGTCCATTTTCATGAGTTATTGCCCACAGTTTTGGGTTTCCCGGTTCGATTTACATGTTTGAGAAGTATGAGAAAAAACTCGTCGTTTTTTGCGTTTTATGGCCGTTTTCATGAGTGATTGCCCACGGTTCTGGGGTTCCTGGGCAATTTACATGTTTCATAGTTATGACCAAAAAAGTCATCTTTTTTTGCTTTATGGCTGTTTTCATGAGCTATTGCCTATAGTTTTGGGTTTCGAGGGTGATTTACAAGTTTACAGAGTTATGACCAAAGACTGTCTTTTTTTGCATTTTATGGCTTTTTCATAAGTTATTGCCCATGGTTTTAGGGTTCTAGGCGATTACATGTTTGAGAAGTATGAGCAAAAAACTATTCGTTTTTGTGTTTTATGGTCGTTTTCATGAGTTATTGCCCACTGTTTTGGGGTTTGAGGGCAATTTACATGTTTGAGAGTGATGACCAGAAACTCAACTTTTTTGCGCTTTAAGGCCGTTTCATGAGCTATTGACCATAGTTTTGGGGTTCCAGGGTGATTTACATGTTTCAGAGTTATGACACAAAAACTCATCTTTTTGCGCTTTATGGCATTTCATGAGCTATGCCCACAGTTTTGGTGTTTCTAGGGTGATTTACATGTTTCAAAGTGATGACCAAAAACTCGTCTATTTTGCGTTTTGTGGCCATTTTCATGAGTTATTGCCCACAGTTTTGGGTTTCAGGGTGATTTACATGTTTGAGAAATATCAGCAAAAACTCGTCTTTTTTGCGTTTTATGGCTGTTTTCATGAGTTATTGCCCACGGTTCTGGGTTCCTGGGCAATTTACATGTTTCAGAGTTATGACCAAAAACTCATCTTTTTTTGCTTTATGGTTGTTTTCACGAGCTATTGCCTATAGTTTTGGGGTTCGAGGGTGATTTACATGTTACAGAGTTATGGCCAAAGACTTGTCTTTTCTGCATTTTATGGCCTTTTTCATAAGTTATTGCCCATGGTTTTAGGTTCTAGGGCGATGTACATGTTTGAGAGGTATGAGCAAAAACTATTCGTTTTTGCGATTATGGTCGTTTTCACGAATTATTGCCCACGGTTTTGGGGTTTTAGAGCGATTTACATGTTTGAGAGTGATGACCAAAAAACATCATTTTTTGCGCTTTATGGCCGTTTTCATGAGCTATTGTCCTATTTTGGGGTTAAGGGTGATTTACATGTTTCATAGCCATAGTTTTGGTGTTTTAGGGTAATTTACATGTTTCAGAGTTATGACCAAAAACTCGTCCTTTTTTGCGTTTTACGTCCATTTTCATGAGTTATTGCCCACAGTTTTGGGTTTCCCGGTCGATTTACATGTTTGAGAAGTATGAGCAAAAACTCGTCGTTTTTGCATTTATGGCCGTTTTCATGAGTTATTGCCCAAGGTTCTGGTGTTCCTAGGCAATTTACAAGTTTCAGAGTTATGACCAAAAACTCATATTTTTTGCTTTTGGCTGTTTTCATGAGCTATTGCCTATAGTTTTGAGGTTCGAGGGTGATTTACATGTTTACAAAGTTATGACCAAAGACTTGTCTTTTCTGCATTTTATGGCCTTTTTCATAAGTTATTGCCCATGGTTTTAGGGTTCTAGGGCGATGTACATGTTTGAGAGGTATGAGCAAAAACTATTTGTTTGCGTTTTATGGTCGTTTTCAAGAGTTATTGCCCATGGTTTTGGGGTTTTAGGGCGATTTACATGTTTGAGACGATGAACAGAAACTCAATTTTTTGCGCTTTATGGCCATTTTCATGAGCTATTGTCCACAGTTTTGGGGTTTTAGGGTGATTTACATGTTTAGAGCCATAGTTTTGGTGTTTTAGGTGATTTACATGTTTCAGAGTTATGACCAAAAACTCGTCCTTTTTGCGTTTTACGTCCATTTTCATGAGTTATTGCCCACAGTTTTGGTTTCCCGGTCGATTTACATGTTTGAGAAGTATCACCAAAAACTCGTCGTTTTTTGCGTTTTATGGCCGTTTTCATGAGTTATTGCCCACGGTTCTGGGGTTCCTGGGCAATTTACATTTTCAGAGTTATGACCAAAAAGTCATCTTTTTTTGCTTTATGGCTGTTTTCATGAGCTATTGCCTATAGTTTTGGGGTTCGAGGGTGATTTACAGTTTACAGAGTTATGACCAAAGACTTGTCTTTTTGCATTTTATGGCTTTTTCATAAGTTATTGCCCATGGTTTAGGGTTCTAGGGCAATTTACATGTTTGAGAAGTATGAGCAAAAACTATTCGTTTTTGTGTTTTATGGTCGTTTTCATGAGTTATTGCCCACTGTTTTGGGGTTTAGGGCAATTTACATGTTTGAGAGTGATGACCAGAAACTCACTTTTTTGCGCTTTAAGGCCGTTTCATGAGCTATTGACCATAGTTTTGGGGTTCCAGGGTGATTTACATGTTTCAGAGTTATGACACAAAAACTCATCTTTTTGGCGCTTTATGGCCATTTTCATGAGCTATTGCCCACAGTTTTGGTGTTCTAGGGTGATTTACATGTTTCAAAGTTATGACCAAAAACTCGTCTATTTTGCGTTTTATGGCCATTTTCATGAGTTATTGCCCACAGTTTTGGGTTTCCCGCCGATTTACATGTTTGAGAAGTATGAGCAAAAACAAGTCGTTTTTTTTGCGTTTTATGGCCGTTATCATGAGGTATTGCCCACGGTTCTGGGGCTCCTAGGCAGTTTACATGCTTAAGAGTTATGACAAAAAACTCATATTTTTTTGCTTTATGGCCGTTTTTAGGAGATATTGCCTATAATTTGCGGTTCGAGGGCGATTTACATGTTTTCAGAGTTATGACCAAAGACTTGTATTTTTTGCATTTTATGGCCTTTTCCATAAGTTATTGCCCATGGTTTTGGGGTTCTAGGGCGATGTACATGTTTGAAAGGTATGAGCAAAAACTATTCGTTTTTGCGTTTTTTTTTCCGTTTTCATTGTTATTGTTATTGCCCACGATTTTTGGGGTTTTAGGGCGATTTACAGGTTTTAGAGTGATGACCAAAAACTCATCTTTTTGCGCTTTATGGCCGTTTTCATGAGCTATTGTCCATAGTTTTGGGGTTTCTTCAAGGCGATTTACATGTTTTAGAGCCACAGCTTTGGTGTGTCAGGGTGATTTACATGTTTCGGAGTTATGACCAAAAACTCGTCCCTTTTTTGCGTTTTACGTCCATTTTCATGAGTTATTGCCCACAGTTTTGGGTTCAGGGTGATTTACATGTTTGAGAAGTATAAGCAAAAACTCGTCGTTTTTGCGTTTTATGGCTGTTTTCATGAGTTATTGCCCACGGTTCTGGGGTTCCTGGGCAATTTACATGTTTCAGAGCTATGACCAAAAACTCATCTTTTTTTTGCTTTATGGCTGTTTTCCTGAGCTATTGCCTATAGTTTTGGGGTTCGAGGGGGTGATTTACATGTTTTGAGTTATGGCCAAAGACTTGTCTTTTTGCATTTTATGGCCTTTTCATGAGTTATTGCCCATGGTTTTGGGGTTCTAGGGCGATGTACATGTTTGAGAGGTATGAGCAAAAACTATTCGTTTTTGCGATTTATGTCGTTTTCACGAGTTATTGCCCACTGTTTTGGGGGTTTAGAGCGATTTACATGTTTGAGAGTGATGACCAAAAACTCATCTTTTTTGCGCTTTATGGCCGTTTTCATGAGCTATTGTCCACTATTTGGGGTTTAAGGGTGATTTACATGTTTCAGAGCCACAGTTTTGGTGTTTTAGGGTAATTTACATGTTTCAGAGTTATGACCAAAAACTCCTCTTTTTGCGTTTTACGTCCATTTTCATGAGTTACCACAGTTTTGGGTTTCAGGGTGATTTACATGTTTGAGAAGTATGAGCCAAAAACTCGTCTTTTTGCATTTTGTGGTTTTCATGAGTTATTGCCCACGGTTCTGGGTTCCTAGGCAATTTACAAGTTTCAGAGTTATGACCAAAAACTCATCTTTTTTTGCTTTTATGGCTGTTTTCATGAGCTATTGCCTATAGTTTTGAGGTTCGAGGGTGATTTACATGTTATAGAGTTATGACCAAAGACTTGTCTTTTCTGCATTTTATGGCCTTTTTCGTAAGTTATTGCCATGGTTTTAGGGTTCTAGGGCGATGTACATGTTTGAGAGGTATGAGCCAAAACTATTCGTTTTTGCGTTTTATGGTCGTCTTCAAGAGTTATTGCCCATGTTTTTGGGGTTTCAGGGCGATTTACATGTTTGAGAGTGATGACCAGAAACTCATCTTTTTGCGCTTTATTGCCGTTTTCATGAGCTATTGTCCATAGTTTTGGGGTTTCAGGGTGATTTACATATTTCAGAGCCATAGTTTTGGTGTTTCGGGGTAATTTACATGTTTCAGAGTTATGACCAAAAACTCGTTTTTTTTGCGTTTTACGTCCATTTTCATGAGTTATTGCCCACCGTTTTGGTTTTCCCGGTCGATTTACATGTTTGAGAAGTATGAGCAAAAACTCGTCGTTTTTTGCGTTTTATGGCCGTTTTCATGAGTGATTGCCCACGGTTCTGGGGTTCCTGGGCAATTTACATGTTTCAGAGTTATGACCAAAAAGTCATCTTTTTTTGCTTTATGGCTGTTTTCATGAGCTATTGCCTATAGTTTTGGGTTTCGAGGGTGATTTACAAGTTTACAGAGTTATGACCAAAGACTTGTCTTTTTTGCATTTTATGGCCTTTTTCATAAGTTATTGCCCATGGTTTTAGGGTTCTAGGGCAATTTACATGTTTGAGAAGTATGAGCAAAAACTATTCGTTTTTGTGTTTTATGGTCGTTTTCATGAGTTATTGCCCACTGTTTTGGGGTTTGAGGGCAATTTACATGTTTGAGAGTGATGACCAGAAACTCAACTTTTTTGCGCTTTAAGGCCGTTTCATGAGCTATTGACCATAGTTTTGGGGTTCCAGGGGGTGATTTACATGTTTCAGACTTATGACACAAAAACTCATCTTTTTTGCGTTTTATGGCCATTTTCATGCGCTATTGCCCACAGTTTTGGTGTTCTAGGGTGATTTACATGTTTCAAAGTTATGACCAAAAACTCGTTATTTTGCGTTTTATGGCCATTTTCATGAGTTATTGCCCACAGTTTTGGGTTTCCCGGTTATTTACATGTTTGAGAAGTATGAGCAAAAACAAGTCGTTTTTGCGTTTTATGGCCGTTATCATGAGGTATTGCCCACGGTTCTGGGCTCCTAGGCAGTTTACATGTTTCAGATTTATGACCAAAAACTCATCTTTTTTTTGCTTTATGGCCGTTTTCAGGAGCTATTGCCTATAATTTGGGGTTCGAGGGTGATTTACATGTTTTCAGAGTTATGACCAAAGACTTCTCTTTTTGCATTTTATGGCCTTTTCCATAAGTTATTGCCCATGGTTTTAGGGTTCTAGGGCGATGTACATGTTTGAAAGGTATGAGCAAAAACTATTCGTTTTTGCGTTTTATGGTCGTTTTCATGTGTTATTGCCCACGATTTTGGGGTTTTAGGGCGATTTACAGGTTTCAGAGTGATGACCAAAAACTCATCTTTTTTCGCTTTATGGCCGTTTTCATGAGCTATTATCCATAGTTTTGGGGTTTCAGGGTGAGTTACATGTTTCAGAGCCATAGCTCTGGTGTGTCGGGGTGATTTACATGTTTCGGAGTTATGACCAAAAACTCGTCCTTTTTTGCGTTTTACGTCCATTTTCATGAGTTATTGCCCACAGTTTTGGGTTTCAGGGTGATTTACATGTTTGAGAAGTATGAGCAAAAACTCGTCGTTTTTGCGTTTTGTGGCTGTTTTCATGAGTTATTGCCCACGGTTCTGGGGTTCCTAGGCAATTTACATGTTTCAGAGTTATGCCCAAAAACTCATCTTTTTTTTGCTTTATGGCTGTTTTCATGAGCTATTGCCTATAGTTTTGGGGTTCGAGGGTGATTTACATGTTACAGAGTTATGGCCAAAGACTTGTCTTTTCTGCATTTTATGGCCTTTTTCATAAGTTATTGCCCATGTTTTTGGGGTTCTAGGGCGATGTACATGTTTGAGAGGTATGAGAAAAAACTATTCGTTTTTGCGATTTATGGTCGTTTTCATGAGTTTTTGCCCACGGTTTTGGGGTTTTAGAGCGATTTACATGTTTGAGAGTGATGACCAAAAACTCATCTTTTTTGCGCTTTATGGCCGTTTTCATGAGCTATTGTCCACTCTTTTGGGGTTTCAGGGTGATTTACATATTTAGAGCCACAGTTTTGGTGTTTTAGGGTAATTTACATGTTTCAGAGTTATGACCAAAAACTCGTCCTTTTTGCGTTTTACGTCCATTTTCATGAGTTATCGCCCACAGTTTTGGGTTTCCCGGTCGATTTACATGTTTGAGAAGTATGAGCAAAAACTCGTCTTTTTTGTGTTTTATGGCCGTTTTCATGAGTTATTGCCCAAGGTTCTGATGTTCCTAGGCAATTTACAAGTTTCAGAGTTATGACCAAAAACTCATCTTTTTTTTGCTTTATGGCTTTTTTCATGAGCTATTGCCTATAGTTTTGAGGTTCGAGGGTGATTTACATGTTTACAAAGTTATGACCAAAGACTTGTCTTTTCTGCATTTTATGGCCTTTTTCGTAAGTTATTGCCCATGGTTTTCGGGTTCTAGGGCGATGTACATGTTTGAGAGGTATGAGCCAAAACTATTCGTTTTTGTGTTGTATGGTCGTTTTCAAGAGTTATTGCCCATGGTTTTGGGGTTTTAGGGCGATTTACATGTTTGAGAGTGATGACCAGAAACTCATCTTTTTGCGCTTTATTGCCGTTTTCATGAGCTATTGTCCATAGTTTTGGGGTTTCACGGTGATTTACATGTTTCAGAGCCATAGTTTTGGTGTTTCGGGGTAATTTACATGTTTCAGAGTTATGACCAAAAACTCGTTTTTTTGCGTTTTACGTCCATTTTCATGAGTTATTGCCCACCGTTTTGGGTTTCCCGGTCGATTTACATGTTTGAGAAGTATGAGAAAAAACTCGTCGTTTTATGCGTTTTATGGCCGTTTTCATGAGTGATTGCCCACGGTTCTGGGGTTCCTGGGCAATTTACATCTTTCAGAGTTATGACCAAAAAGTCATCTTTTTTTGCTTTATGGCTGTTTTCATGAGCTATTGCCTATAGTTTTGGGTTTCGAGGGTGATTTACAAGTTTACAGAGTTATGACCAAAGACTTGTCTTTTTTGCATTTTATGGCTTTTTTCATAAGTTATTGCCCATGGTTTTAGGGTTCTAGGGCAATTTACATGTTTGAGAAGTATGAGCAAAAACTATTCGTTTTTGTGTTTTATGGTCGTTTTCATGAGTTATTGCCCACTGTTTTGGGGTTTGAGGGCAATTTACATGTTTGAGAGTGATGACCAGAAACTCAACTTTTTTGCGCTTTAAGGCCGTTTCATGAGCTATTGACCATAGTTTTGGGGTTCGAGGGTGATTTACATGTTTCAGAGTTATGACACAAAAACTCATCTTTTTTGCACTTTATGGCCATTTTCATGAGCTTGCCCACAGTTTTGGTGTTCTAGGGTGATTTACATGTTTCAAAGTGATGACCAAAAACTCGTCTATTTTGCGTTTTATGGCCATTTTCATGAGTTATTGCCCACAGTTTTGGGTTTCCCGGTCGATTTACATGTTTGAGAAGTATGAGCAAAAACAAGTCGTTTTTGCGTTTTATGGCCGTTATCATGAGGTATTGCCCACGGTTCTGGGTCTCCTAGGCAGTTTACATGTTTCAGAGTTATGATAAAAAACTCATATTTTTTGCTTTATGGCCGTTTTCAGGAGATATTGCCTATAATTTGCAGTTCGAGGGCGTTTTACATGTTTTCAGAGTTATGACCAAAGACTTGCCTTTTTTGCATTCTATGGACTTTTCCATAAGTTATTGCCCATGGTTTTAGGGTTCTAGGGCGATGTACATGTTTGAAAGGTATGAGCAAAAACTATTCGTTTTTGCGTTTTATGGTCGTTTTCATGTGTTATTGCCCACGATTTTGGGGTTTTAGGGCGATTTACAGGTTTCAGAGTGATGACCAAAAACTCATCTTTTTGCGCTTTATGGCCGTTTTCATGAGCTATTGTCCATAGTTTTGGGGTTTCAGGGCGATTTACATGTTTCAGAGCCACAGGTTTGGTGTGTTAGGGTGATTTACATGTTTCGGAGTTATGACCAAAAACTCGTCCTTTTTTGCGTTTTACGTCCATTTTCATGAGTTATTGCCCACAGTTTTGGGTTTCAGGGTGATTTACATGTTTGAGAAGTATCAGCAAAAACTCGTCTTTTTTGCGTTTTATGGCTGTTTTCATGAGTTATTGCCCACGGTTCTGGGGTTCCTGGGCAATTTACATGTTTCAGAGTTATGACCAAAAACTCATCTTTTTTTTCTTTATGGTTGTTTTCATGAGCTATTGCCTATAGTTTTGGGGTTCGAGGGTGATTTACATGTTTACAGAGTTATGGCCAAAGACTTATCTTTTCTGCATTTTATGGCCTTTTTCATAAGTTATTGCCCATGGTTTTAGGGTTCTAGGGCGATGTACATGTTTGAGAGGTATGAGCAAAAACTATTCGTTTTTGCGATTTATGGTCGTTTTCACGAATTATTGCCCACGGTTTTGGGGTTTTAGAGCGATTTACATGTTTGAGAGTGATGACCAAAAACTCATCTTTTTTGCGCTTTATGGCCGTTTTCATGAGCTATTGTCCACTATTTTGGGGTTTAAGGGTGATTTACATGTTTCATAGCCATAGTTTTGGTGTTTTAGGGTAATTTACATGTTTCAGAGTTATGTCCAAAAACTCGTCCTTTTTGCGTTTTACGTCCATTTTCATGAGTTATCGCCCACAGTTTTGGGTTTCAGGGTGATTTACATGTTTGAGAAGTATGAGCAAAAACTCATCGTTTTTGCGTTTTGTGGCTGTTTTCATGAGTTATTGCCCACGGTTCTGGGGTTCCTAGGCAATTTACATGTTTCAGAGTTATGACCAAAAACTCATCTTTTTTTTGCTTTATGGCTGTTTTCATGAGCTATTGCCTATAGTTTTGGGGTTCGAGGGTGATTTACATGTTTACAGAGTTATGGCCAAAGACTTGTCTTTTCTGCATTTTATGGCCTTTTTCATAAGTTATTGCCCATGTTTTTGGGGTTCTAGGGCGATGTACATGTTTGAGAGGTATGAGAAAAAACTATTCGTTTTTGCGATTTATGGTCGTTTTCATGAGTTTTTTCCCACGGTTTTGGGGTTTTAGAGCGATTTACATGTTTGAGAGTGATGACCAAAAACTCATCTTTTTTGCGCTTTATGGCCGTTTTCATGAGCTATTGTCCACTTTTTGGGGTTTCAGGGTGATTTACATATTTTAGAGCCACAGTTTTGGTGTTTTAGGGTAATTTACATGTTTCAGAGTTATGACCAAAAACTCGTCCTTTTTGCGTTTTACGTCCATTTTCATGAGTTATCGCCCACAGTTTTGGGTTTCCCGGTCGATTTACATGTTTGAGAAGTATGAGCAAAAACTCGTCTTTTTTGTGTTTTATGGCCGTTTTCATGAGTTATTGCCCAAGGTTCTGATGTTCCTAGGCAATTTACAAGTTTCAGAGTTATGACCAAAAACTCATCTTTTTTTTGCTTTATGGCTGTTTTCATGAGCTATTGCCTATAGTTTTGAGGTTCGAGGGTGATTTACATGTTTACAAAGTTATGACCAAAGACTTGTCTTTTCTGCATTTTATGGCCTTTTTCGTAAGTTATTGCCCATGGTTTTCGGGTTCTAGGGCGATGTACATGTTTGAGAGGTATGAGCCAAAACTATTCGTTTTTGCGTTTTATGGTCGTTTTCAAGAGTTATTGCCCATGGTTTTGGGGTTTTAGGGCGATTTACATGTTTGAGAGTGATGACCAGAAACTCATCTTTTTGCGCTTTATTGCCGTTTTCATGAGCTATTGTCCATAGTTTTGGGGTTTCACGGTGATTTACATGTTTCAGAGCCATAGTTTTGGTGTTTCGGGGTAATTTACATGTTTCAGAGTTATGACGAAAACTCGTTTTTTTTTGCGTTTTACGTCCATTTTCATGAGTTATTGCCCACCGTTTTGGGTTTCCCGGTCGATTTACATGTTTGAGAAGTATGAGAAAAAACTCGTCGTTTTTTGCGTTTTATGGCCGTTTTCATGAGTGATTGCCCACGGTTCTGGGGTTCCTGGGCAATTTACATCTTTCAGAGTTATGACCAAAAAGTCATCTTTTTTTGCTTTATGGCTGTTTTCATGAGCTATTGCCTATAGTTTTGGGTTTCGAGGGTGATTTACAAGTTTACAGAGTTATGACCAAAGACTTGTCTTTTTTGCATTTTATGGCTTTTTTCATAAGTTATTGCCCATGGTTTTAGGGTTCTAGGGCAATTTACATGTTTGAGAAGTATGAGCAAAAACTATTCGTTTTTGTGTTTTATGGTCGTTTTCATGAGTTATTGCCCACTGTTTTGGGGTTTGAGGGATTTACATGTTTGAGAGTGATGACCAGAAACTCAACTTTTTTGCGCTTTAAGGCCGTTTCATGAGCTATTGACCATAGTTTTGGGGTTCGAGGGTGATTTACATGTTTCAGAGTTATGACACAAAAACTCATCTTTTTTGCGCTTTATGGCCATTTTCATGAGCTATTGCCCACAGTTTTGGTGTTCTAGGGTGATTTACATGTTTCAAAGTGATGACCAAAAACTCGTCTATTTTGCGTTTTATGGCCATTTTCATGAGTTATTGCCCACAGTTTTGGGTTTCCCGGTCGATTTACATGTTTGAGAAGTATGAGCAAAAACAAGTCGTTTTTGCGTTTTATGGCCGTTATCATGAGGTATTGCCCACGGTTCTGGGTCTCCTAGGCAGTTTACATGTTTCAGAGTTATGATAGAAAAACTCATATTTTTTTGCTTTATGGCCGTTTTCAGGAGATATTGCCTATAATTTGCAGTTCGAGGGCGTTTTACTTGTTTTCAGAGTTATGACCAAAGACTTGCCTTTTTGCATTCTATGGACTTTTCCATAAGTTATTGCCCATGGTTTTAGGGTTCTAGGTCGATGTACATGTTTGAAAGGTATGAGCAAAAACTATTCGTTTTTGCGTTTTATGGTCGTTTTCATGTGTTATTGCCCACGATTTTGGGGTTTTAGGGCGATTTACAGGTTTCAGAGTGATGACCAAAAACTCATCTTTTTGCGCTTTATGGCCGTTTTCATGAGCTATTGTCCATAGTTTTGGGGTTTCAGGGCGATTTACATGTTTCAGAGCCACAGGTTTGGTGTGTTAGGGTGATTTACATGTTTCGGAGTTATGACTAAAAACTCGTCCTTTTTTGCGTTTTACGTCCATTTTCATGAGTTATTGCCCACAGTTTTGGGTTTCAGGGTGATTTACATGTTTGAGAAGTATCAGCAAAAACTCGTCTTTTTTGCGTTTTATGGCTGTTTTCATGAGTTATTGCCCACGGTTCTGGGGTTCCTGGGCAATTTACATGTTTCAGAGTTATGACCAAAAACTCATCATTTTTTCTTTATGGTTGTTTTCATGAGCTATTGCCTATAGTTTTGGGGTTCGAGGGTGATTTACATGTTTACAGAGTTATGGCCAAAGACTTATCTTTTCTGCATTTTATGGCCTTTTTCATAAGTTATTGCCCATGGTTTTAGGGTTCTAGGGCGATGTACATGTTTGAGAGGTATGAGCAAAAACTATTCGTTTTTGCGATTTATGGTCGTTTTCACGAATTATTGCCCACGGTTTTGGGGTTTTAGAGCGATTTACATGTTTGAGAGTGAAGACCAAAAACTCATGTTTTTGCGTTTTATGGTCGTTTTCATGAGTTATTGCCCATGGTTCTGGTGTTCCTAGGCAATTTACAAGTTTCAGAGTGATGACCAAAAACTCATATTTTTTTGCTTTATGGCTGTTTTCATGAGCTATTGCCTATAGTTTTGAGGTTCGAGGGTGATTTACATGTTTACAAAGTTATGACCAAAGACTTGTCTTTTCTGCATTTTATGGCCTTTTTCATAAGTTATTGCCCATGGTTTTAGGGTTCTAGGGTGATGTACATGTTTGAGAGGTATGAGCAAAAACTATTTGTTTTGCGTTTTATGGTCGTTTTCAAGAGTTATTGCCCATGGATTTGGGGTTTTAGGGCGATTTACATGTTTGAGAGCGATGAACAGAAACTCATATTTTTTGCGCTTTATGGCCATTTTCATGAGCTATTGTCCACAGTTTTGGGGTTTTAGGGTGATTTACATGTTTTAGAGCCATTGTTTTGGTGTTTTCGGGTGATTTACATGTTTCAGAGTTATGACCAAAAACTCGTCCTTTTTTGCGTTTACGTCCAATTTCATGAGTTATTGCCCACAGTTTTGGTTTCCCGGTCGATTTACATGTTTGAGAAGTTTGAGCAAAGACTCGTTGTTTTTGTGTTTTATGGCCGTTTTCATGAGTTATTGCACACGATTCTGGGGTTCCTAGGCAATTTACATGTTTCAGAGTTATGACCAAAAACTCATCTTTTTTTTGTTTTATGGCTGTTTTCATGAGCTATTGCCTATAGTTTTGGGGTTCGAGGGTGATTTACATGTTTATAGAGTTATGACCAAAGACTTGTCTTTTTGCATTTTATGGCCTTTTTCATAAGTTATTGCCCATGGTTTTGGGGTTCTAGGGCAATTTACATGTTTGAGAAGTATGAGCAAAAACTATTCGTTTTTGCGTTTTATGGTCGTTTTCATGAGTTATTGCCCACGGTTTTGGGGTTTTAGGGCCATTTACATTTTTGAGAGTGATGACCAGAAACTCATCTTTTTTGCGCTTTAAGGCCATTTCATGAGCTATTGTCCACAGTTTTGGGGTTATAGGGTGATTTACATGTTTCAGAGTTATGACCAAAAACTCATCTTTTTGGCGCTTTATGGCCATTTTCATGAGCTATTGCCCACAGTTTTGGTGTTCTAGGGTGATTTACATGTTTCAAAGTTATGACCAAAAACTCGTCTATTTTGCGTTTTATGGCCATTTTCATGAGTTATTGCCCACAGTTTTGGGTTTCCCGGCCGATTTACATGTTTGAGAAGTATGAGCAAAAACAAGTCGTTTTTGCGTTTTATGGCCGTTATCATGAGGTATTGCCCACGGTTCTGGGGCTCCTAGGCAGTTTACATGTTTAAGAGTTATGACAAAAAACTCATATTTTTTTGCTTTATGGCCGTTTTTAGGAGATATTGCCTATAATTTGCGGTTCGAGGGCGATTTACATGTTTTCAGAGTTATGACCAAAGACTTGTATTTTTTGCATTTTATGGCCTTTTCCATAAGTTATTGCCCATGGTTTTGGGGTTCTAGGGCGATGTACATGTTTGAAAGGTATGAGCAAAAACTATTCGTTTTTGCGTTTTATGGTCGTCTTCATGTGTTATTGCCCACGATTTTTGGGGTTTTAGGGCGATTTACAGGTTTTAGAGTGATGACCAAAAACTCATCTTTTTGCGCTTTATGGCCGTTTTCATGAGCTATTGTCCATAGTTTTGGGGTTTCAAGGCGATTTACATGTTTCAGAGCCACAGCTTTGGTGTGTCAGGGTGATTTACATGTTTCGGAGTTATGACCAAAAACTCGTCCCTTTTTGCGTTTTACGTCCATTTTCATAAGTTATTGCCCACAGTTTTGGGTTTCAGGGTGATTTACATGTTTGAGAAGTATGAGCAAAAACTCGTCGTTTTTGCGTTTTATGGCTGTTTTCATGAGTTATTGCCCACGGTTCTAGGGTTCCTGGGCAATTTACATGTTTCAGAGCTATGACCAAAAACTCATCTTTTTTTGCTTTATGGCTGTTTTCCTGAGCTATTGCCTATAGTTTTGGGGTTCGAGGGTGATTTACATGTTTACTGAGTTATGGCTGTTTTCATGAGTTATTGCCCATGGTTTTGGGGTTCTAGGGAGATGTACATGTTTGAGAGGTATGAGCAAAAACTATTCGTTTTTGCGATTTATGGTCATTTTCACGAGTTATTGCCCACTGTTTTGGGGTTTTAGAGCGATTTACATGTTTGAGAGTGATGACCAAAAACTCATCTTTTTTGCGCTTTATGGCCGTTTTCATGAGCTATTGTACACTATTTTGGGGTTTAAGGGTGATTTACATGTTTCAGAGCCACAGTTTTGGTGTTTTAGGGTAATTTACATGTTTCAGAGTTATGACCAAAAACTCATCCTTTTTTGCGTTTTACGTCCATTTTCATGAGTTATTGCCCACAGTTTTGGGTTTCAGGGTGATTTACATGTTTGAGAAGTATGAGCAAAAACTCGTCGTTTTTGCATTTTGTGGCTGTTTTCATGAGTTATTGCCCACGGTTCTGGAGTTCCTAGGCAATTTACAAGTTTCAGAGTTATGACCAAAAACTCATCTTTTTTTTTGCTTTATGGTTGTTTTCATGAGCTATTTCCTATAGTTTTGAGGTGCGAGGGTGATTTACATGTTTATAGAGTTATGACCAAAGACTTGTCTTTTCTGCATTTTATGGCCTTTTTCGTAAGTTATTGCCCATCGTTTTAGTGTTCTAGGGCGATGTACATGTTTGAGAGGTATGAGCCAAAACTATTCGTTTTTGCGTTTTATGGTCGTCTTCAAGAGTTATTGCCCATGTTTTTGGGGTTTCAGGGCGATTTACATGTTTGAGAGTGATGACCAGAAACTCATCTTTTTGCGCTTTATTGCCGTTTTCATGAGCTATTGTCCATAGTTTTGGGGTTTCAGGGTGATTTACATATTTCAGAGCCATAGTTTTGGTGTTTTGGGGTAATTTACATGTTTCAGAGTTATGACCAAAAACTCGTTTTTTTTGCGTTTTACGTCCATTTTCATGAGTTATTGCCCACCGTTTTGGTTTTCCCGGTCGATTTACATGTTTGAGAAGTATGAGCAAAAACTCGTCGTTTTTTGCGTTATATGGCCGTTTTCATGAGTGATTGCCCACGGTTCTGGGGTTCCTGGGCAATTTACATGTTTCAGAGTTATGACCAAAAAGTCATCTTTTTTTACTTTATGGCTGTTTTCATGAGCTATTGCCTATAGTTTTGGGTTTCGAGGGTGATTTACAAGTTTACAGAGTTATGACCAAAGACTTGTCTTTTTTGCATTTTATGGCCTTTTTCATAAGTTATTGCCCATGGTTTTAGGGTTCTAGGGCAATTTACATGTTTGAGAAGTATGAGCAAAAACTATTCGTTTTTGTGTTTTATGGTCGTTTTCATGAGTTATTACCCACTGTTTTGGGGTTTGAGGGCAATTTACATGTTTGAGAGTGATGACCAGATATCAACTTTTTTGCGCTTTAAGGCCGTTTCATGAGCTATTGACCATAGTTTTGGGGTTCCAGGGTGATATACATGTTTCAGACTTATGACACAAAAACTCATTTTTTTTGCGTTTTATGGCCATTTTCATGCGCTATTGCCCACAGTTTTGGTGTTCTAGGGTGATTTACATGTTTCAAAGTTAAGACCAAAAACTCGTTTATTTTGCGTTTTATGGCCATTTTCATGAGTTATTGCCCATAGTTTTGGGTTTCCCGATTTATTTACATGTTTGAGAAGTATGAGCAAAAACAAGTCGTTTTTGCGTTTTATGGCCGTTATCATGAGGTATTGCCCACGGTTCTGGGCTCCTAGGCAGTTTACATGTTTCAGATTTATGACCAAAAACTCATCTTTTTTTTGCTTTATGGCCGTTTTCAGGAGCTATTGCCTATAATTTGGGGTTCGAGGGTGATTTACATGTTTTCAGAGTTATGACCAAAGACTTCTCTTTTTTGCATTTTATGGCCTTTTCCATAAGTTATTGCCCATGGTTTTAGGGTTCTAGGGCGATGTACATGTTTGAAAGGTATGAGCAAAAACTATTCGTTTTTGCGTTTTATGGTCGTTTTCATGTGTTATTGCCCACGAGTTTGGGGTTTTAGGGCGATTTACAGGTTTCAGAGTGATGACCAAAAACTCATCTTTTTGCGCTTTATGGCCGTTTTCATGAGCTATTATCCATAGTTTTGGGGTTTCAGGGTGAGTTACATGTTTCAGAGCCATAGCTCTGGTGTGTCGGGGTGATTTACATGTTTCGGAGTTATGACCAAAAACTCATCCTTTTTTGCGTTTTACGTCCATTTTCATGAGTTATTGCCCACAGTTTTGGGTTTCAGGGTGATTTACATGTTTGAGAAGTATGAGCAAAAACTCATCGTTTTTGCGTTTTGTGGCTGTTTTCATGAGTTATTGCCCACGGTTCTGGGGTTCCTAGGCAATTTACATGTTTCAGAGTTATGCCCAAAAACTCATCTTTTTTTTGCTTTATGGATGTTTTCATGAGCTATTGCCTATAGTTTTGGGGTTCGAGGGTGATTTACATGTTACAGAGTTATGGCCAAAGACTTGTCTTTTCTGCATTTTATGGCCTTTTTCATAAGTTATTGCCCATGTTTTTGGGGTTGTAGGGCGATGTACATGTTTGAGAGGTATGAGAAAAAACTATTCGTTTTTGCGATTTATGGTCGTTTTCATGAGTTTTGCCCACGGTTTTGGGGTTTTAGAGCGATTTACATGTTTGAGAGTGATGACCAAAAACTCATCTTTTTTGCGCTTTATGGCCGTTTTCATGAGCTATTGTCCACTCTTTTGGGGTTTCAGGGTGATTTACATATTTTAGAGCCACAGTTTTGGTGTTTTAGGGTAATTTACATGTTTCAGAGTTATGACCAAAAACTCGTCCTTTTTGCGTTTTACGTCCATTTTCATGAGTTATCGCCCACAGTTTTGGGTTTCCCGGTCGATTTACATGTTTGAGAAGTATGAGCAAAAACTCGTCTTTTTTGTGTTTTATGGCCGTTTTCATGAGTTATTGCCCAAGGTTCTGATGTTCCTAGGCAATTTACAAGTTTCAGAGTTATGACCAAAAACTCATCTTTTTTTTGCTTTATGGCTTTTTTCATGAGCTATTGCCTATAGTTTTGAGGTTCGAGGGTGATTTACATGTTTACAAAGTTATGACCAAAGACTTGTCTTTTCTGCATTTTATGGCCTTTTTCGTAAGTTATTGCCCATGGTTTTCGGGTTCTAGGGCGATGTACATGTTTGAGAGGTATGAGCCAAAACTATACGTTTTTGTGTTGTATGGTCGTTTTCAAGAGTTATTGCCCATGGTTTTGGGGTTTTAGGGCGATTTACATGTTTGAGAGTGATGACCAGAAACTCATCCTTTTGCGCTTTATTGCCGTTTTCATGAGCTATTGTCCATAGTTTTGGGGTTTCACGGTGATTTACATGTTTCAGAGCCATAGTTTTGGTGTTTCGGGGCAATTTACATGTTTCAGAGTTATGACTAAAAACTCGTTTTTTTTTTGCGTTTTACGTCCATTTTCATGAGTTATTGCCCACCGTTTTGGGTTTCCCGGTCGATTTACATGTTTGAGAAGTATGAGAAAAAACTCGTCGTTTTATGCGTTTTATGGCCGTTTTCATGAGTGATTGCCCACGGTTCTGGGGTTCCTGGGCAATTTACATCTTTCAGAGTTATGACCAAAAAGTCATCTTTTTTTTTGCTTTATGGCTGTTTTCATGAGCTATTGCCTATAGTTTTGGGTTTCGAGGGTGATTTACAAGTTTACAGAGTTATGACCAAAGACTTGTCTTTTTTGCATTTTATGGCTTTTTTCATAAGTTATTGCCCATGGTTTTAGGGTTCTAGGGCAATTTACATGTTTGAGAAGTATGAGCAAAAACTATTCGTTTTTGTGTTTTATGGTCGTTTTCATGAGTTATTGCCCACTGTTTTGGGGTTTGAGGGCAATTTACATGTTTGAGAGTGATGACCAGAAACTCAACTTTTTTTGCGCTTTAAGGCCGTTTCATGAGCTATTGACCATAGTTTTGGGGTTCCAGGGTGATTTACATGTTTCAGAGTTATGATGACTTTTTGCAAAACTCATCTTTTTGCGCTTTATGGCCATTTTCATGAGTATTGCCCACAGTTTTGGTGTTCTAGGGCAAAAACTCGATTTACATGTTTCAAAGTGATGACCAAAAACTCGTCTATTTTGCGTTTTATGGCCATTTTCATGAGTTATTGCCCACAGTTTGTTTGAGAGGTATGAGCAAAAACTATTCGTTTTTGCGATTTATGGTCGTTTTCACGAATTATTGCCCACG
>CAJUWN010000947.1:0-29739 GCA_910589765.1 Avena atlantica
CGCGTTTTATGGCCGTTTTCATGAGCTATTGCCCATAGTTTTATGGATCTAGGGCTATTTAAAGCAACCTTAAGACCCGATACATGTTTTGAGAGTTATTCCTGAACACTCATCGTTTTCGTGTTTTATGGTCATTTTCATAAGTTATTGCCCACAGTTTTTGGGTTTCAGCCGGATTTGCATGTCTCGAAAGAACCCTGGCATGTTTTGAGAGATATGACCAGAACTCGCCGTTCTGGCGTTTTATGGCTGTTTTGCCCACAGTTTTTTGGGGTTCAGCCGGATTTGCATGTCTCGAAAGAACCCTGACATGTTTGAGAGATATGACCAGAAACTCGCCGTTCTCGCGTTTTATGGCCGTTTTCATGAGCTATTGCCCACGGTTTTAGGGGTTCTAGGCGATTTACAGTGACCTTTCCGACCTGATACATGTTGGAAAGATATGACCAGAACTCGTCTTTTTCTTGTTTTATGGCTGTTTTCATGAGCTATTTCCCTCAGTTTTATGGTTCTAGTCTATTTAAAGCAACCTTTAGACCCGGTACATGTTTGAGAGTTATGCCTAAAAACTCGTCGTTTTCGTGTTTTATGGTCATTTTCATGAGTTTATTGCACACAGTTTTTGGGTTTCAGCCGGATTTGCATGTCTCGAAAGAACCCTGACATGTTTGAGAGATATGACCAGAAACTCGCCGTTCTCCAGCGTTTTTATGGTCGGTTTCATGAGCTATTTCCCACTGTTTATGGGTTCTAGGCGATTTACAGTGACCTTCCGACCTGACACATGTTGGAAAGATATGACCACAAACTCGTCATTTTCGCGTTTTTAATGGCCGTTTTCATGAGCTATTGCCCATAGTTATATGGTTCTAGGGCTATTTAAAGCAACCTTAAGACCCGGTACATGTTGAGAGTTATTCCTAAAAACTCGTCGTTTTCGTGTTTTATGGTCATTTTCATGAGTTATTGCCCACAGTTTTGGGTTTCAAGCCGGATTTGCATGTCTCGAAAGAACCCTGACATGTTTGAGAGATAGACCAGAACTCGCCGTTCTCCGTTTTATGGCCGTTTTCATGAGCTATTTCCCACATTTAGGGGTTCTAGGGCGATTTACAGTGACCTTCCGACCTGATACATGTTAGAAAGATATGACCAGAAACTCGTCGTTTTCTTGTTTTATGCCGTTTTCATGAGCTATTGCCCAAAGTTTATGGGTTCTAGGGCGATTTACAGTGACCTTCCGACCTGATACATGTTTGAGAGTTATGCCTAAAAACTCGTCGTTTTCGTGTTTAATTTGGTCATTTTCTCGAGTTATTGCCCACAGTTTTTGGGTTTCAAGCCGGATTTACATGTCTCGAAAGAACCCTGACATGTTTGAGAGATATGACCAGAAACTCGCCGTTCTCACGCGTTTTATGGCCGTTTTCGTGAGCTATTGCCCACAGTTTGGGGTTCTAGGGCGATATAGAACGACTTTAAGACCGATACATGTTTGAGAGTTGCCTAAAAACTCGTTTTTTCGTGTTTATGGCCATTTTTATGAGTGATTGCCCACAGTTTTTGGTTCCAATTGGATTTGCAAGGCATGTAAGACCCGTTACAATTTTTTAGATATATGACTAAAAACTCGTAGTTTTCGTGTTTTATGGCCATTTTCATGAGCTACTGCCTACTGTTTATGGGTCTAGGGCGATTTACAATGACCTCCGACCTGATACATGTTGGAAGATATTACCAGAAACTCGTCGTTTTCGCGTTTTATGGCCGTTTTCATGAGCTATTGCCCATAGTTTTATGGATCTAGGGCTATTTAAAGCAACCTTAAGACCCGATACATTTTTGAGAGTTATTCCTGAACACTCAATCGTTTTCGTGTTTTATGGCATTTCATAAGTTTTGCCCACAGTTTTTTGGGTTTCAGCCGGATTGCATGTCTCGAAAGAACCCTGGCATGTTTGAGAGATATGACCAGAAACTCGCCGTTCTGGCGTTTTATGGCTGTTTTGCCCACATTTTTTGGGTTTCAGCCGGATTTGCATTCTCGGAACCCTGACATGTTTGAGAGATATGACCAGAAACTCGCCGTTCTCGCGTTTTATGGCCGTTTTCATGAGCTATTGCCCACGTTTAGGGGTTCTAGGGCGATTTACAGTGACCTTCCGACCTGATACATGTGGAAAGATATGACCAGAAACTCGTCGTTTTCTTGTTTTATGGCTGTTTTCATGAGCTATTTTCCCTCAGTTTTATGGTTCTAGGTCTATTTAAAGCAACCTTTAGACCCGGTACATGTTTGAGAGTTATGCCTAAAAACTCGTCGTTTTCGTGTTTTATGGTCATTTTCATGAGTTATTGCACACAGTTTTTTGGTTTTCAGCCGGATTTGCATGTCTCGAAAGAACCCTGACATGTTTTAGAGATAGACCAGAAAATCGCCGTTCTCGCGTTTTATGGTCGTTTTCATGAGCTATTTCCCACTGTTTATGGGTTCTAGGCGATTTACAGTGACCTTCCGACCTGACACATGTTGGAAAGATATGACCACAAACTCGTCATTTTCGCGTTTTAATGGCCGTTTTCATGAGCTATTGCCCATAGTTATATGGTTCTAGGGCTATTTAAAGCAACCTTAAGACCCGGTACATGTTTGAGAGTTATGCCTAAAACTCGTCGTTTTCGTGTTTTATGGTCATTTTCATGAGTTATTGCCCACAGTTTTTGGGTTCAGGCCGGATTTGCATGTCTCGGAAAGAACCCTGACATGTTTGAGAGATATGACCAGAACTTTCCGTTCTCCCGTCGCGTTTTAATGGCCGTTTTCATGAGCTATTTCCCACAGTTTAGGGGTTCTAGGGCGATTTACAGTGACCTTCCGACCTGATACATGTTAGAAAGATATGACCAGAAACTCGTCGTTTTTGTTTGTTTTATGGCCGTTTTCATGAGCTATTGCCCAAGTTTATGGGTTCTAGGGCGATTTACAGTGACCTTCCGACCTGATACATGTTTGAGAGTTATGCCTAAAAACTCGTCGTTTTCGTGTTTTATGGTCATTTTCTCGAGTTATTGCCCACGTTTTTGGGTTTCAGCCGGATTTACATGTCCGAAAGAACCCTGACATGTTTGAGAGATATTACCAGAAACTCGCCGTTTCTCCGCGTTTTATGGCCGTTTTCGTGAGCTTTGCCCACAGTTTTGGGGTTCTAGGGCGATATAGAACGACTTTAAGACCCGATACATGTTTGAGAGTTATGCCTAAAAACTCGTTGTTTTCGTGTTTATGGCCATTTTTATGAGTTATTGCCCACAGTGTTTTGGTTCCAATTGGATTTGCAAGGCATGTAAGACCCGTTACATTTTTAGATATATGACTAAAAACTCGTAGTTTTTCGTGTTTTATGGCCATTTTCATGAGCTACTGCCTACTGTTTATGGGTTCTAGGGCGATTTACAATGACCTTCCGACCTGATACATGTTGGAAAGATATTACCAGAAACTCGTCGTTTTCGCGTTTTATGGCCGTTTCATGAGCTATTGCCCATAGTTTTATGGATCTAGGGCTATTTTAAAGCAACCTTAAGACCCGATACATGTTTTGAGAGTTATTCCTGAACACTCGTCGTTTCGTGTTTTATGGTCATTTTCATAAGTTATTGCCCACAGTTTTTTGGGTTTTAGCCGGATTTGCATGTCTCGAAAGAACCATGGCATGTTTGAGAGATATGACCAGAAACTCGCCGTTCTGGCGTTTATGGCTGTTTTGCCCACAGTTTTTGGGTTTCAGCCGGATTTGCATGTCTCGAAAGAACCCTGACATGTTTGAGAGATATGACTACAAACTCGCCGTTCTCCCGTTTTATGGCCGTTTTCATGAGCTATTGCCCACAGTTTAGGGGTTCTAGGGCGATTTAAGTGACCTTCCGACCTGATACATGTTGGAAAGATATGACCAGAAACTCGTCGTTTTCTTGTTTTATGGCTGTTTTCATGAGCTATTCCCTCAGTTTTATGGTTCTAGGTCTATTTAAAGCAACCTTTAGACCCGGTACATGTTTGAGAGTTATGCCTAAAAACTCGTCGTTTTCCGTGTTTTATGGTCATTTTCATGAGTTATTGCACACAGTTTTTGGGTTTCAGCCGGATTTGCATGTCTCGAAAGAACCCTGACATGTTTGAGAGATATGACCAGAAACTCGCCGTTCTCGCGTTTTATGGCCGTTTTCATGAGCTATTTCCCACTGTTTCTGGGTTCTAGGCGATTTACAGTGACCTTCCGACCTGACACATGTTGGAAAGATATGACCACAAACTCGTCATTTTCGTTTTATGGCCGTTTTCATGAGCTATTGCCCATAGTTTTATATGGTTCTAGGGCTATTTAAAGCAACCTTAAGACCCGTACATGTTTGAGAGTTATGCCTAAAAACTCGTCGTTTTCGTGTTTTATGGTCATTTTCATGAGTTATTGCCCACAGTTTTTGGGTTTCAGCCGGATTTGCATGTCTCGAAAGAACCCTGACATGTTTGAGAGATATGACCAGAAACTCGCCGTTCTCGCGCGTTTTATGGCCGTTTTCATGAGCTATTTCCCACAGTTTAGGGGTTCTAGGGCGATTTACAGTGACCTTCCGACCTGATACATGTTAGAAAGATATGACCAGAAACTCGTCGTTTTCTTGTTTTATGGCCGTTTTCATGAGCTATTGCCCAAGTTTATGGGTTCTAGGGCGATTTACAGTGACCTTCCGACCTGATACATGTTTGAGAGTTATGCCTAAAAACTCGTCGTTTTCGTGTTTTATGGTCATTTTCTCGAGTTATTGCCCACAGTTTTTGGGTTTCAGCCGGATTTGCATGTCTCGAAAGAACCCTGACATGTTTGAGAGATATGACCAGAAACTCGCCGTTCTCGCGCGTTTTATGGCCGTTTTCGTGAGCTATTGCCCACAGTTTGGGGTTCTAGGGCGATATAGAACGACTTTAAGACCCGATACATGTTTGAGAGTTATGCCTAAAACTCGTTTTTTCGTGTTTTATGGCCATTTTAATGAGTTATTGCCCACAGTTTTTGGTTCCAATTGGATTTGCAGGCATGTAAGACCCGTACATTTTTAGATATATGACTAAAAACTCGTAGTTTTCGTGTTTTATGGCCATTTTCATGAGCTACTGCCTACTGTTTTATGGGTTCTAGGGCGATTTACAATGACCTTCCGACCTGATACATGTTTGGAAGATATTACCAGAAACTCGTCGTTTTCGCGTTTTATGGCCGTTTTCATGAGCTATTGCCCATAATTTTATGGATCTAGGGCTATTTAAAGCAACCTTAAGACCCGATACATGTTTTGAGAGTTATTCCTGAACACTCGTCGTTTTCGTGTTTTATGGTCATTTTCATAAGTTATTGCCCACAGTTTTTGGGTTTCAGCTAGATTTGCATGTCTCGAAAGAAAATGACATGTTTGAGAGATATGACCAGAAACTCGCCGTTCTCGCGTTTTATGGCCGTTTTCATGAGCTATTGCCCACAGTTTAGGGTTCTAGGGCGATTTACAGTGACCTTCCGACCTGATACATGTTGGAAAGATATGACCAGAAACTCGTCGTTTTCTTGTTTTATGGCTGTTTTCATGAGCTATTTCCCTCAGTTTTATGGTTCTAGGTCTATTTAAAGCAACCTTTAGACCCTACATGTTTGAGAGTTATGCCTAAAAACTCGTCGTTTTCGTGTTTTATGGTCATTTTCATGAGTTATTGCACACAGTTTTTGGGTTTCAGCCGGATTTGCATGTCTCGAAAGAACCCTGACATGTTTGAGAGATATGACCAGAAACTCGCCGTTCTCGCGTTTTATGGCCGTTTTCATGAGCTATTTCCCACTGTTTCTTCGGTTCTAGGCGATTTACAGTGACCTTCCGACCTGACACATGTTGGAAAGATATGACCACAAACTCGTCATTTTCGCGTTTTATGGCCGTTTTCATGAGCTATTGCCCATAGTTATATGGTTCTAGGGCTATTTAAAGCAACCTTAAGACCCGGTACATGTTTGAGAGTTATGCCTAAAAACTCGTCGTTTTCGTGTTTTATGGTCATTTTCATGAGTTATTGCCCACAGTTTTTGGGTTTCAGCCGGATTTGCATGTCTCGAAAGAACCCTGACATGTTTGAGAGATATGACCAGAAACTCGCCGTTCTCCGCGTTTTATGGCCGTTTTCATGAGCTATTTCCCACAGTTTAGGGTTCTAGGGCGATTTACAGTGACCTTCCGACCTGATACATGTTAGAAAGATATGACCAGAAACTCGTCGTTTTCTTGTTTTATGGCCGTTTTCATGAGCTATTGCCCAAAGTTTATGGGTTCTAGGGCGATTTACAGTGACCTTCCGACCTGATACATGTTTGAGAGTTATGCCTAAAAACTCGTCGTTTTCGTGTTTTATGGTCATTTTCTCGAGTTATTGCCCACAGTTTTTGGGTTTCAGCCGGATTTACATGTCTCGAAAGAACCCTGACATGTTTGAGAGATATGACCAGAACTCGCCGTTCTCCGCGTTTTATGGCCGTTTTCGTGAGCTATTGCCCACAGTTTTGGGTTCTAGGGCGATATAGAACGACTTTAAGACCCGATACATGTTTGAGAGTTATGCCTAAAAACTCGTTTTTTTCGTGTTTATGGCCATTTTTATGAGTTATTGCCCACAGTTTTTGGTTCCAATTGGGTTTGCAAGGCATGTAAGACCCGTTACATTTTTTAGATATATGACTAAAAACTCGTAGTTTTCGTGTTTTATGGCCATTTTCATGAGCTACTGCCTACTGTTTATGGGTTCTAGGGCGATTTACAATGACCTTCCGACCTGATACATGTTGGAAAGATATTACCAGAAACTCGTCGTTTTCGCGTTTTATGGCCGTTTTCATGAGCTATTGCCCATAGTTTTATGGATCTAGGGCTATTTAAAGCAACCTTAAGACCCGATACATGTTTTGAGAGTTATTCCTGAACACTCATCGTTTTCGTGTTTTTATGGTCATTTTCATAAGTTATTGCCCACAGTTTTTGGGTTTCAGCCGGATTTGCATGTCTCGAAAGAACCCTGGCATGTTTGAGAGATATGACCAGAAACTCGCCGTTCTGGCGTTTTATGGCTGTTTTGCCCACAGTTTTTGGGTTTCAGCCGGATTTGCATGTCTCGAAAGAACCCTGACATGTTTGAGAGATATGACCAGAAACTCGCCGTTCTCGCGTTTTATGGCCGTTTTCATGAGCTATTGCCCACAGTTTAGGGGTTCTAGGGCGATTTACAGTGACCTTCCGACCTGATACATGTTGGAAAGATATGACCAGAAACTCGTCGTTTTCTTGTTTTATGGCTGTTTTCATGAGCTATTTCCCTCAGTTTTATGGTTCTAGGTCTATTTAAAGCAACCTTTAGACCCGGTACATGTTTGAGAGTTATGCCTAAAAACTCGTCGTTTTCGTGTTTTATGGTCATTTTCATGAGTTATTGCACACAGTTTTTGGGTTTCAGCCGGATTTGCATGTCTCGAAAGAACCCTGACATGTTTGAGAGATATGACCAGAAACTCGCCGTTCTCGCGTTTTATGGCCGTTTTCATGAGCTATTTCCCACTGTTTATGGGTTCTAGGCGATTTACAGTGACCTTCCGACCTGACACATGTTGGAAAGATATGACCACAAACTCGTCATTTTCGCGTTTTATGGCCGTTTTCATGAGCTATTGCCCATAGTTATATGGTTCTAGGGCTATTTAAAGCAACCTTAAGACCCGGTACATGTTTGAGAGTTATGCCTAAAAACTCGTCGTTTTCGTGTTTTATGGTCATTTTCATGAGTTATTGCCCACAGTTTTTGGGTTTCAGCCGGATTTGCATGTCTCGAAAGAACCCTGACATGTTTGAGAGATATGACCAGAAACTCGCCGTTCTCGCGTTTTATGGCCGTTTTCATGAGCTATTTCCCACAGTTTAGGGGTTCTAGGGCGATTTACAGTGACCTTCCGACCTGATACATGTTAGAAAGATATGACCAGAAACTCGTCGTTTTCTTGTTTTATGGCCGTTTTCATGAGCTATTGCCCAAAGTTTATGGGTTCTAGGGCGATTTACAGTGACCTTCCGACCTGATACATGTTTGAGAGTTATGCCTAAAAACTCGTCGTTTTCGTGTTTTATGGTCATTTTCTCGAGTTATTGCCCACAGTTTTTGGGTTTCAGCCGGATTTACATGTCTCGAAAGAACCCTGACATGTTTGAGAGATATGACCAGAAACTCGCCGTTCTCGCGTTTTATGGCCGTTTTCGTGAGCTATTGCCCACAGTTTTGGGGTTCTAGGGCGATATAGAACGACTTTAAGACCCGATACATGTTTGAGAGTTATGCCTAAAAACTCGTTTTTTCGTGTTTATGGCCATTTTTATGAGTTATTGCCCACAGTTTTTGGTTCCAATTGGATTTGCAAGGCATGTAAGACCCGTTACATTTTTTAGATATATGACTAAAAACTCGTAGTTTTCGTGTTTTATGGCCATTTTCATGAGCTACTGCCTACTGTTTATGGGTTCTAGGGCGATTTACAATGACCTTCCGACCTGATACATGTTGGAAAGATATTACCAGAAACTCGTCGTTTTCGCGTTTTATGGCCGTTTTCATGAGCTATTGCCCATAGTTTTATGGATCTAGGGCTATTTAAAGCAACCTTAAGACCCGATACATGTTTTGAGAGTTATTCCTGAACACTCGTCGTTTTCGTGTTTTATGGTCATTTTCATAAGTTATTGCCCACAGTTTTTGGGTTTCAGCCGGATTTGCATGTCTCGAAAGAACCTGGCATGTTTGAGAGATATGACCAGAAACTCGCCGTTCTGGCGTTTTATGGCTGTTTTGCCCACAGTTTTTGGGTTTCAGCCGGATTTGCATGTCTCGAAAGAACCCTGACATGTTTGAGAGATATGACCAGAAACTCGCCGTTCTCGCGTTTTATGGCCGTTTTCATGAGCTATTGCCCACAGTTTAGGGGTTCTAGGGCGATTTACAGTGACCTTCCGACCTGATACATGTTGGAAAGATATGACCAGAAACTCGTCGTTTTCTTGTTTTATGGCTGTTTTCATGAGCTATTTCCCTCAGTTTTATGGTTCTAGGTCTATTTAAAGCAACCTTTAGACCCGGTACATGTTTGAGAGTTATGCCTAAAAACTCGTCGTTTTCGTGTTTTATGGTCATTTTCATGAGTTATTGCACACAGTTTTTGGGTTTCAGCCGGATTTGCATGTCTCGAAAGAACCCTGACATGTTTGAGAGATATGACCAGAAACTCGCCGTTCTCGCGTTTTATGGCCGTTTTCATGAGCTATTTCCCACTGTTTCTGGGTTCTAGGCGATTTACAGTGACCTTCCGACCTGACACATGTTGGAAAGATATGACCACAAACTCGTCATTTTCGCGTTTTATGGCCGTTTTCATGAGCTATTGCCCATAGTTATATGGTTCTAGGGCTATTTAAAGCAACCTTAAGACCCGGTACATGTTTGAGAGTTATGCCTAAAAACTCGTCGTTTTCGTGTTTTATGGTCATTTTCATGAGTTATTGCCCACAGTTTTTGGGTTTCAGCCGGATTTGCATGTCTCGAAAGAACCCTGACATGTTTGAGAGATATGACCAGAAACTCGCCGTTCTCGCGTTTTATGGCCGTTTTCATGAGCTATTTCCCACAGTTTAGGGGTTCTAGGGCGATTTACAGTGACCTTCCGACCTGATACATGTTAGAAAGATATGACCAGAAACTCGTCGTTTTCTTGTTTTATGGCCGTTTTCATGAGCTATTGCCCAAAGTTTATGGGTTCTAGGGCGATTTACAGTGACCTTCCGACCTGATACATGTTTGAGAGTTATGCCTAAAAACTCGTCGTTTTCGTGTTTTATGGTCATTTTCTCGAGTTATTGCCCACAGTTTTTGGGTTTCAGCCGGATTTGCATGTCTCGAAAGAACCCTGACATGTTTGAGAGATATGACCAGAAACTCGCCGTTCTCGCGTTTTATGGCCGTTTTCGTGAGCTATTGCCCACAGTTTTGGGGTTCTAGGGCGATATAGAACGACTTTAAGACCCGATACATGTTTGAGAGTTATGCCTAAAAACTCGTTTTTTCGTGTTTATGGCCATTTTTATGAGTTATTGCCCACAGTTTTTGGTTCCAATTGGATTTGCAAGGCATGTAAGACCCGTTACATTTTTTAGATATATGACTAAAAACTCGTAGTTTTCGTGTTTTATGGCCATTTTCATGAGCTACTGCCTACTGTTTATGGGTTCTAGGGCGATTTACAATGACCTTCCGACCTGATACATGTTGGAAAGATATTACCAGAAACTCGTCGTTTTCGCGTTTTATGGCCGTTTTCATGAGCTATTGCCCATAGTTTTATGGATCTAGGGCTATTTAAAGCAACCTTAAGACCCGATACATGTTTTGAGAGTTATTCCTGAACACTCGTCGTTTTCGTGTTTTATGGTCATTTTCATAAGTTATTGCCCACAGTTTTTGGGTTTCAGCTAGATTTGCATGTCTCGAAAGAAAACTGACATGTTTGAGAGATATGACCAGAAACTCGCCGTTCTCGCGTTTTATGGCCGTTTTCATGAGCTATTGCCCACAGTTTAGGGGTTCTAGGGCGATTTACAGTGACCTTCCGACCTGATACATGTTGGAAAGATATGACCAGAAACTCGTCGTTTTCTTGTTTTATGGCTGTTTTCATGAGCTATTTCCCTCAGTTTTATGGTTCTAGGTCTATTTAAAGCAACCTTTAGACCCGGTACATGTTTGAGAGTTATGCCTAAAAACTCGTCGTTTTCGTGTTTTATGGTCATTTTCATGAGTTATTGCACACAGTTTTTGGGTTTCAGCCGGATTTGCATGTCTCGAAAGAACCCTGACATGTTTGAGAGATATGACCAGAAACTCGCCGTTCTCGCGTTTTATGGCCGTTTTCATGAGCTATTTCCCACTGTTTCTGGGTTCTAGGCGATTTACAGTGACCTTCCGACCTGACACATGTTGGAAAGATATGACCACAAACTCGTCATTTTCGCGTTTTATGGCCGTTTTCATGAGCTATTGCCCATAGTTATATGGTTCTAGGGCTATTTAAAGCAACCTTAAGACCCGGTACATGTTTGAGAGTTATGCCTAAAAACTCGTCGTTTTCGTGTTTTATGGTCATTTTCATGAGTTATTGCCCACAGTTTTTGGGTTTCAGCCGGATTTGCATGTCTCGAAAGAACCCTGACATGTTTGAGAGATATGACCAGAAACTCGCCGTTCTCGCGTTTTATGGCCGTTTTCATGAGCTATTTCCCACAGTTTAGGGGTTCTAGGGCGATTTACAGTGACCTTCCGACCTGATACATGTTAGAAAGATATGACCAGAAACTCGTCGTTTTCTTGTTTTATGGCCGTTTTCATGAGCTATTGCCCAAAGTTTATGGGTTCTAGGGCGATTTACAGTGACCTTCCGACCTGATACATGTTTGAGAGTTATGCCTAAAAACTCGTCGTTTTCGTGTTTTATGGTCATTTTCTCGAGTTATTGCCCACAGTTTTTGGGTTTCAGCCGGATTTGCATGTCTCGAAAGAACCCTGACATGTTTGAGAGATATGACCAGAAACTCGCCGTTCTCGCGTTTTATGGCCGTTTTCGTGAGCTATTGCCCACAGTTTTGGGGTTCTAGGGCGATATAGAACGACTTTAAGACCCGATACATGTTTGAGAGTTATGCCTAAAAACTCGTTTTTTCGTGTTTATGGCCATTTTTATGAGTTATTGCCCACAGTTTTTGGTTCCAATTGGATTTGCAAGGCATGTAAGACCCGTTACATTTTTTAGATATATGACTAAAAACTCGTAGTTTTCGTGTTTTATGGCCATTTTCATGAGCTACTGCCTACTGTTTATGGGTTCTAGGGCGATTTACAATGACCTTCCGACCTGATACATGTTGGAAAGATATTACCAGAAACTCGTCGTTTTCGCGTTTTATGGCCGTTTTCATGAGCTATTGCCCATAGTTTTATGGATCTAGGGCTATTTAAAGCAACCTTAAGACCCGATACATGTTTTGAGAGTTATTCCTGAACACTCGTCGTTTTCGTGTTTTATGGTCATTTTCATAAGTTATTGCCCACAGTTTTTGGGTTTCAGCCGGATTTGCATGTCTCGAAAGAACCCTGACATGTTTGAGAGATATGACCAGAAACTCGCCGTTCTCGCGTTTTATGGCCGTTTTCATGAGCTATTGCCCACAGTTTAGGGGTTCTAGGGCGATTTACAGTGACCTTCCGACCTGATACATGTTGGAAAGATATGACCAGAAACTCGTCGTTTTCTTGTTTTATGGCTGTTTTCATGAGCTATTTCCCTCAGTTTTATGGTTCTAGGTCTATTTAAAGCAACCTTTAGACCCGGTACATGTTTGAGAGTTATGCCTAAAAACTCGTCGTTTTCGTGTTTTATGGTCATTTTCATGAGTTATTGCACACAGTTTTTGGGTTTCAGCCGGATTTGCATGTCTCGAAAGAACCCTGACATGTTTGAGAGATATGACCAGAAACTCGCCGTTCTCGCGTTTTATGGCCGTTTTCATGAGCTATTTCCCACTGTTTATGGGTTCTAGGCGATTTACAGTGACCTTCCGACCTGACACATGTTGGAAAGATATGACCACAAACTCGTCATTTTCGCGTTTTATGGCCGTTTTCATGAGCTATTGCCCATAGTTATATGGTTCTAGGGCTATTTAAAGCAACCTTAAGACCCGGTACATGTTTGAGAGTTATGCCTAAAAACTCGTCGTTTTCGTGTTTTATGGTCATTTTCATGAGTTATTGCCCACAGTTTTTGGGTTTCAGCCGGATTTGCATGTCTCGAAAGAACCCTGACATGTTTGAGAGATATGACCAGAAACTCGCCGTTCTCGCGTTTTATGGCCGTTTTCATGAGCTATTTCCCACAGTTTAGGGGTTCTAGGGCGATTTACAGTGACCTTCCGACCTGATACATGTTAGAAAGATATGACCAGAAACTCGTCGTTTTCTTGTTTTATGGCCGTTTTCATGAGCTATTGCCCAAAGTTTATGGGTTCTAGGGCGATTTACAGTGACCTTCCGACCTGATACATGTTTGAGAGTTATGCCTAAAAACTCGTCGTTTTCGTGTTTTATGGTCATTTTCTCGAGTTATTGCCCACAGTTTTTGGGTTTCAGCCGGATTTACATGTCTCGAAAGAACCCTGACATGTTTGAGAGATATGACCAGAAACTCGCCGTTCTCGCGTTTTATGGCCGTTTTCGTGAGCTATTGCCCACAGTTTTGGGGTTCTAGGGCGATATAGAACGACTTTAAGACCCGATACATGTTTGAGAGTTATGCCTAAAAACTCGTTTTTTCGTGTTTATGGCCATTTTTATGAGTTATTGCCCACAGTTTTTGGTTCCAATTGGATTTGCAAGGCATGTAAGACCCGTTACATTTTTTAGATATATGACTAAAAACTCGTAGTTTTCGTGTTTTATGGCCATTTTCATGAGCTACTGCCTACTGTTTATGGGTTCTAGGGCGATTTACAATGACCTTCCGACCTGATACATGTTGGAAAGATATTACCAGAAACTCGTCGTTTTCGCGTTTTATGGCCGTTTTCATGAGCTATTGCCCATAGTTTTATGGATCTAGGGCTATTTAAAGCAACCTTAAGACCCGATACATGTTTTGAGAGTTATTCCTGAACACTCGTCGTTTTCGTGTTTTATGGTCATTTTCATAAGTTATTGCCCACAGTTTTTGGGTTTCAGCCGGATTTGCATGTCTCGAAAGAACCCTGGCATGTTTGAGAGATATGACCAGAAACTCGCCGTTCTGGCGTTTTATGGCTGTTTTGCCCACAGTTTTTGGGTTTCAGCCGGATTTGCATGTCTCGAAAGAACCCTGACATGTTTGAGAGATATGACTAGAAACTCGCCGTTCTCGCGTTTTATGGCCGTTTTCATGAGCTATTGCCCACAGTTTAGGGGTTCTAGGGCGATTTACAGTGACCTTCCGACCTGATACATGTTGGAAAGATATGACCAGAAACTCGTCGTTTTCTTGTTTTATGGCTGTTTTCATGAGCTATTTCCCTCAGTTTTATGGTTCTAGGTCTATTTAAAGCAACCTTTAGACCCGGTACATGTTTGAGAGTTATGCCTAAAAACTCGTCGTTTTCGTGTTTTATGGTCATTTTCATGAGTTATTGCACACAGTTTTTGGGTTTCAGCCGGATTTGCATGTCTCGAAAGAACCCTGACATGTTTGAGAGATATGACCAGAAACTCGCCGTTCTCGCGTTTTATGGCCGTTTTCATGAGCTATTTCCCACTGTTTCTGGGTTCTAGGCGATTTACAGTGACCTTCCGACCTGACACATGTTGGAAAGATATGACCACAAACTCGTCATTTTCGCGTTTTATGGCCGTTTTCATGAGCTATTGCCCATAGTTATATGGTTCTAGGGCTATTTAAAGCAACCTTAAGACCCGGTACATGTTTGAGAGTTATGCCTAAAAACTCGTCGTTTTCGTGTTTTATGGTCATTTTCATGAGTTATTGCCCACAGTTTTTGGGTTTCAGCCGGATTTGCATGTCTCGAAAGAACCCTGACATGTTTGAGAGATATGACCAGAAACTCGCCGTTCTCGCGTTTTATGGCCGTTTTCATGAGCTATTTCCCACAGTTTAGGGGTTCTAGGGCGATTTACAGTGACCTTCCGACCTGATACATGTTAGAAAGATATGACCAGAAACTCGTCGTTTTCTTGTTTTATGGCCGTTTTCATGAGCTATTGCCCAAAGTTTATGGGTTCTAGGGCGATTTACAGTGACCTTCCGACCTGATACATGTTTGAGAGTTATGCCTAAAAACTCGTCGTTTTCGTGTTTTATGGTCATTTTCTCGAGTTATTGCCCACAGTTTTTGGGTTTCAGCCGGATTTACATGTCTCGAAAGAACCCTGACATGTTTGAGAGATATGACCAGAAACTCGCCGTTCTCGCGTTTTATGGCCGTTTTCGTGAGCTATTGCCCACAGTTTTGGGGTTCTAGGGCGATATAGAACGACTTTAAGACCCGATACATGTTTGAGAGTTATGCCTAAAAACTCGTTTTTTCGTGTTTATGGCCATTTTTATGAGTTATTGCCCACAGTTTTTGGTTCCAATTGGATTTGCAAGGCATGTAAGACCCGTTACATTTTTTAGATATATGACTAAAAACTCGTAGTTTTCGTGTTTTATGGCCATTTTCATGAGCTACTGCCTACTGTTTATGGGTTCTAGGGCGATTTACAATGACCTTCCGACCTGATACATGTTGGAAAGATATTACCAGAAACTCGTCGTTTTCGCGTTTTATGGCCGTTTTCATGAGCTATTGCCCACAGTTTAGGGGTTCTAGGGCGATTTACAGTGACCTTCCGACCTGATACATGTTGGAAAGATATGACCAGAAACTCGTCGTTTTCTTGTTTTATGGCTGTTTTCATGAGCTATTTCCCTCAGTTTTATGGTTCTAGGTCTATTTAAAGCAACCTTTAGACCCGGTACATGTTTGAGAGTTATGCCTAAAAACTCGTCGTTTTCGTGTTTTATGGTCATTTTCATGAGTTATTGCACACAGTTTTTGGGTTTCAGCCGGATTTGCATGTCTCGAAAGAACCCTGACATGTTTGAGAGATATGACCAGAAACTCGCCGTTCTCGCGTTTTATGGCCGTTTTCATGAGCTATTTCCCACTGTTTATGGGTTCTAGGCGATTTACAGTGACCTTCCGACCTGACACATGTTGGAAAGATATGACCACAAACTCGTCATTTTCGCGTTTTATGGCCGTTTTCATGAGCTATTGCCCATAGTTATATGGTTCTAGGGCTATTTAAAGCAACCTTAAGACCCGGTACATGTTTGAGAGTTATGCCTAAAAACTCGTCGTTTTCGTGTTTTATGGTCATTTTCATGAGTTATTGCCCACAGTTTTTGGGTTTCAGCCGGATTTGCATGTCTCGAAAGAACCCTGACATGTTTGAGAGATATGACCAGAAACTCGCCGTTCTCGCGTTTTATGGCCGTTTTCATGAGCTATTTCCCACAGTTTAGGGGTTCTAGGGCGATTTACAGTGACCTTCCGACCTGATACATGTTAGAAAGATATGACCAGAAACTCGTCGTTTTCTTGTTTTATGGCCGTTTTCATGAGCTATTGCCCAAAGTTTATGGGTTCTAGGGCGATTTACAGTGACCTTCCGACCTGATACATGTTTGAGAGTTATGCCTAAAAACTCGTCGTTTTCGTGTTTTATGGTCATTTTCTCGAGTTATTGCCCACAGTTTTTGGGTTTCAGCCGGATTTACATGTCTCGAAAGAACCCTGACATGTTTGAGAGATATGACCAGAAACTCGCCGTTCTCGCGTTTTATGGCCGTTTTCGTGAGCTATTGCCCACAGTTTTGGGGTTCTAGGGCGATATAGAACGACTTTAAGACCCGATACATGTTTGAGAGTTATGCCTAAAAACTCGTTTTTTCGTGTTTATGGCCATTTTTATGAGTTATTGCCCACAGTTTTTGGTTCCAATTGGATTTGCAAGGCATGTAAGACCCGTTACATTTTTTAGATATATGACTAAAAACTCGTAGTTTTCGTGTTTTATGGCCATTTTCATGAGCTACTGCCTACTGTTTATGGGTTCTAGGGCGATTTACAATGACCTTCCGACCTGATACATGTTGGAAAGATATTACCAGAAACTCGTCGTTTTCGCGTTTTATGGCCGTTTTCATGAGCTATTGCCCATAGTTTTATGGATCTAGGGCTATTTAAAGCAACCTTAAGACCCGATACATGTTTTGAGAGTTATTCCTGAACACTCGTCGTTTTCGTGTTTTATGGTCATTTTCATAAGTTATTGCCCACAGTTTTTGGGTTTCAGCCGGATTTGCATGTCTCGAAAGAACCCTGGCATGTTTGAGAGATATGACCAGAAACTCGCCGTTCTGGCGTTTTATGGCTGTTTTGCCCACAGTTTTTGGGTTTCAGCCGGATTTGCATGTCTCGAAAGAACCCTGACATGTTTGAGAGATATGACCAGAAACTCGCCGTTCTCGCGTTTTATGGCCGTTTTCATGAGCTATTGCCCACAGTTTAGGGGTTCTAGGGCGATTTACAGTGACCTTCCGACCTGATACATGTTGGAAAGATATGACCAGAAACTCGTCGTTTTCTTGTTTTATGGCTGTTTTCATGAGCTATTTCCCTCAGTTTTATGGTTCTAGGTCTATTTAAAGCAACCTTTAGACCCGGTACATGTTTGAGAGTTATGCCTAAAAACTCGTCGTTTTCGTGTTTTATGGTCATTTTCATGAGTTATTGCACACAGTTTTTGGGTTTCAGCCGGATTTGCATGTCTCGAAAGAACCCTGACATGTTTGAGAGATATGACCAGAAACTCGCCGTTCTCGCGTTTTATGGCCGTTTTCATGAGCTATTTCCCACTGTTTCTGGGTTCTAGGCGATTTACAGTGACCTTCCGACCTGACACATGTTGGAAAGATATGACCACAAACTCGTCATTTTCGCGTTTTATGGCCGTTTTCATGAGCTATTGCCCATAGTTATATGGTTCTAGGGCTATTTAAAGCAACCTTAAGACCCGGTACATGTTTGAGAGTTATGCCTAAAAACTCGTCGTTTTCGTGTTTTATGGTCATTTTCATGAGTTATTGCCCACAGTTTTTGGGTTTCAGCCGGATTTGCATGTCTCGAAAGAACCCTGACATGTTTGAGAGATATGACCAGAAACTCGCCGTTCTCGCGTTTTATGGCCGTTTTCATGAGCTATTTCCCACAGTTTAGGGGTTCTAGGGCGATTTACAGTGACCTTCCGACCTGATACATGTTAGAAAGATATGACCAGAAACTCGTCGTTTTCTTGTTTTATGGCCGTTTTCATGAGCTATTGCCCAAAGTTTATGGGTTCTAGGGCGATTTACAGTGACCTTCCGACCTGATACATGTTTGAGAGTTATGCCTAAAAACTCGTCGTTTTCGTGTTTTATGGTCATTTTCTCGAGTTATTGCCCACAGTTTTTGGGTTTCAGCCGGATTTACATGTCTCGAAAGAACCCTGACATGTTTGAGAGATATGACCAGAAACTCGCCGTTCTCGCGTTTTATGGCCGTTTTCGTGAGCTATTGCCCACAGTTTTGGGGTTCTAGGGCGATATAGAACGACTTTAAGACCCGATACATGTTTGAGAGTTATGCCTAAAAACTCGTTTTTTCGTGTTTATGGCCATTTTTATGAGTTATTGCCCACAGTTTTTGGTTCCAATTGGATTTGCAAGGCATGTAAGACCCGTTACATTTTTTAGATATATGACTAAAAACTCGTAGTTTTCGTGTTTTATGGCCATTTTCATGAGCTACTGCCTACTGTTTATGGGTTCTAGGGCGATTTACAATGACCTTCCGACCTGATACATGTTGGAAAGATATTACCAGAAACTCGTCGTTTTCGCGTTTTATGGCCGTTTTCATGAGCTATTGCCCATAGTTTTATGGATCTAGGGCTATTTAAAGCAACCTTAAGACCCGATACATGTTTTGAGAGTTATTCCTGAACACTCGTCGTTTTCGTGTTTTATGGTCATTTTCATAAGTTATTGCCCACAGTTTTTGGGTTTCAGCCGGATTTTTGCATGTCTCGAAAGAACCCTGACATGTTTGAGAGATATGACCAGAAACTCGCCGTTCTCGCGTTTTATGGCCGTTTTCATGAGCTATTGCCCACAGTTTAGGGGTTCTAGGGCGATTTACAGTGACCTTCCGACCTGATACATGTTGGAAAGATATGACCAGAAACTCGTCGTTTTCTTGTTTTATGGCTGTTTTCATGAGCTATTTCCCTCAGTTTTATGGTTCTAGGTCTATTTAAAGCAACCTTTAGACCCGGTACATGTTTGAGAGTTATGCCTAAAAACTCGTCGTTTTCGTGTTTTATGGTCATTTTCATGAGTTATTGCACACAGTTTTTGGGTTTCAGCCGGATTTGCATGTCTCGAAAGAACCCTGACATGTTTGAGAGATATGACCAGAAACTCGCCGTTCTCGCGTTTTATGGCCGTTTTCATGAGCTATTTCCCACTGTTTCTGGGTTCTAGGCGATTTACAGTGACCTTCCGACCTGACACATGTTGGAAAGATATGACCACAAACTCGTCATTTTCGCGTTTTATGGCCGTTTTCATGAGCTATTGCCCATAGTTATATGGTTCTAGGGCTATTTAAAGCAACCTTAAGACCCGGTACATGTTTGAGAGTTATGCCTAAAAACTCGTCGTTTTCGTGTTTTATGGTCATTTTCATGAGTTATTGCCCACAGTTTTTGGGTTTCAGCCGGATTTGCATGTCTCGAAAGAACCCTGACATGTTTGAGAGATATGACCAGAAACTCGCCGTTCTCGCGTTTTATGGCCGTTTTCATGAGCTATTTCCCACAGTTTAGGGGTTCTAGGGCGATTTACAGTGACCTTCCGACCTGATACATGTTAGAAAGATATGACCAGAAACTCGTCGTTTTCTTGTTTTATGGCCGTTTTCATGAGCTATTGCCCAAAGTTTATGGGTTCTAGGGCGATTTACAGTGACCTTCCGACCTGATACATGTTTGAGAGTTATGCCTAAAAACTCGTCGTTTTCGTGTTTTATGGTCATTTTCTCGAGTTATTGCCCACAGTTTTTGGGTTTCAGCCGGATTTACATGTCTCGAAAGAACCCTGACATGTTTGAGAGATATGACCAGAAACTCGCCGTTCTCGCGTTTTATGGCCGTTTTCGTGAGCTATTGCCCACAGTTTTGGGGTTCTAGGGCGATATAGAACGACTTTAAGACCCGATACATGTTTGAGAGTTATGCCTAAAAACTCGTTTTTTCGTGTTTATGGCCATTTTTATGAGTTATTGCCCACAGTTTTTGGTTCCAATTGGATTTGCAAGGCATGTAAGACCCGTTACATTTTTTAGATATATGACTAAAAACTCGTAGTTTTCGTGTTTTATGGCCATTTTCATGAGCTACTGCCTACTGTTTATGGGTTCTAGGGCGATTTACAATGACCTTCCGACCTGATACATGTTGGAAAGATATTACCAGAAACTCGTCGTTTTCGCGTTTTATGGCCGTTTTCATGAGCTATTGCCCATAGTTTTATGGATCTAGGGCTATTTAAAGCAACCTTAAGACCCGATACATGTTTTGAGAGTTATTCCTGAACACTCGTCGTTTTCGTGTTTTATGGTCATTTTCATAAGTTATTGCCCACAGTTTTTGGGTTTCAGCCGGATTTGCATGTCTCGAAAGAACCCTGGCATGTTTGAGAGATATGACCAGAAACTCGCCGTTCTGGCGTTTTATGGCTGCCCACAGTTTTTGGGTTTCAGCCGGATTTGCATGTCTCGAAAGAACCCTGGTTTGAGAGATATGACCGTTTTCATGAGCTATTGCCCACAGTTTAGGGGTTCTAGGGCGATTTACAGTGACCTTCCGACCTGATACATGTTGGAAAGATATGACCAGAAACTCGTCGTTTTCTTGTTTTATGGCTGTTTTCATGAGCTATTTCCCTCAGTTTTATGGTTCTAGGTCTATTTAAAGCAACCTTTAGACCCGGTACATGTTTGAGAGTTATGCCTAAAAACTCGTCGTTTTCGTGTTTTATGGTCATTTTCATGAGTTATTGCACACAGTTTTTGGGTTTCAGCCGGATTTGCATGTCTCGAAAGAACCCTGACATGTTTGAGAGATATGACCAGAAACTCGCCGTTCTCGCGTTTTATGGCCGTTTTCATGAGCTATTTCCCACTGTTTATGGGTTCTAGGCGATTTACAGTGACCTTCCGACCTGACACATGTTGGAAAGATATGACCACAAACTCGTCATTTTCGCGTTTTATGGCCGTTTTCATGAGCTATTGCCCATAGTTATATGGTTCTAGGGCTATTTAAAGCAACCTTAAGACCCGGTACATGTTTGAGAGTTATGCCTAAAAACTCGTCGTTTTCGTGTTTTATGGTCATTTTCATGAGTTATTGCCCACAGTTTTTGGGTTTCAGCCGGATTTGCATGTCTCGAAAGAACCCTGACATGTTTGAGAGATATGACCAGAAACTCGCCGTTCTCGCGTTTTATGGCCGTTTTCATGAGCTATTTCCCACAGTTTAGGGGTTCTAGGGCGATTTACAGTGACCTTCCGACCTGATACATGTTAGAAAGATATGACCAGAAACTCGTCGTTTTCTTGTTTTATGGCCGTTTTCATGAGCTATTGCCCAAAGTTTATGGGTTCTAGGGCGATTTACAGTGACCTTCCGACCTGATACATGTTTGAGAGTTATGCCTAAAAACTCGTCGTTTTCGTGTTTTATGGTCATTTTCTCGAGTTATTGCCCACAGTTTTTGGGTTTCAGCCGGATTTACATGTCTCGAAAGAACCCTGACATGTTTGAGAGATATGACCAGAAACTCGCCGTTCTCGCGTTTTATGGCCGTTTTCGTGAGCTATTGCCCACAGTTTTGGGGTTCTAGGGCGATATAGAACGACTTTAAGACCCGATACATGTTTGAGAGTTATGCCTAAAAACTCGTTTTTTCGTGTTTATGGCCATTTTTATGAGTTATTGCCCACAGTTTTTGGTTCCAATTGGATTTGCAAGGCATGTAAGACCCGTTACATTTTTTAGATATATGACTAAAAACTCGTAGTTTTCGTGTTTTATGGCCATTTTCATGAGCTACTGCCTACTGTTTATGGGTTCTAGGGCGATTTACAATGACCTTCCGACCTGATACATGTTGGAAAGATATTACCAGAAACTCGTCGTTTTCGCGTTTTATGGCCGTTTTCATGAGCTATTGCCCATAGTTTTATGGATCTAGGGCTATTTAAAGCAACCTTAAGACCCGATACATGTTTTGAGAGTTATTCCTGAACACTCGTCGTTTTCGTGTTTTATGGTCATTTTCATAAGTTATTGCCCACAGTTTTTGGGTTTCAGCCGGATTTGCATGTCTCGAAAGAACCCTGGCATGTTTGAGAGATATGACCAGAAACTCGCCGTTCTGGCGTTTTATGGCTGTTTTGCCCACAGTTTTTGGGTTTCAGCCGGATTTGCATGTCTCGAAAGAACCCTGACATGTTTGAGAGATATGACCAGAAACTCGCCGTTCTCGCGTTTTATGGCCGTTTTCATGAGCTATTGCCCACAGTTTAGGGGTTCTAGGGCGATTTACAGTGACCTTCCGACCTGATACATGTTGGAAAGATATGACCAGAAACTCGTCGTTTTCTTGTTTTATGGCTGTTTTCATGAGCTATTTCCCTCAGTTTTATGGTTCTAGGTCTATTTAAAGCAACCTTTAGACCCGGTACATGTTTGAGAGTTATGCCTAAAAACTCGTCGTTTTCGTGTTTTATGGTCATTTTCATGAGTTATTGCACACAGTTTTTGGGTTTCAGCCGGATTTGCATGTCTCGAAAGAACCCTGACATGTTTGAGAGATATGACCAGAAACTCGCCGTTCTCGCGTTTTATGGCCGTTTTCATGAGCTATTTCCCACTGTTTCTGGGTTCTAGGCGATTTACAGTGACCTTCCGACCTGACACATGTTGGAAAGATATGACCACAAACTCGTCATTTTCGCGTTTTATGGCCGTTTTCATGAGCTATTGCCCATAGTTATATGGTTCTAGGGCTATTTAAAGCAACCTTAAGACCCGGTACATGTTTGAGAGTTATGCCTAAAAACTCGTCGTTTTCGTGTTTTATGGTCATTTTCATGAGTTATTGCCCACAGTTTTTGGGTTTCAGCCGGATTTGCATGTCTCGAAAGAACCCTGACATGTTTGAGAGATATGACCAGAAACTCGCCGTTCTCGCGTTTTATGGCCGTTTTCATGAGCTATTTCCCACAGTTTAGGGGTTCTAGGGCGATTTACAGTGACCTTCCGACCTGATACATGTTAGAAAGATATGACCAGAAACTCGTCGTTTTCTTGTTTTATGGCCGTTTTCATGAGCTATTGCCCAAAGTTTATGGGTTCTAGGGCGATTTACAGTGACCTTCCGACCTGATACATGTTTGAGAGTTATGCCTAAAAACTCGTCGTTTTCGTGTTTTATGGTCATTTTCTCGAGTTATTGCCCACAGTTTTGGGTTTCAGCCGGATTTACATGTCTCGAAAGAACCCTGACATGTTTGAGAGATATGACCAGAAACTCGCCGTTCTCGCGTTTTATGGCCGTTTTCGTGAGCTATTGCCCACAGTTTTGGGGTTCTAGGGCGATATAGAACGACTTTAAGACCCGATACATGTTTGAGAGTTATGCCTAAAAACTCGTTTTTTCGTGTTTATGGCCATTTTTATGAGTTATTGCCCACAGTTTTTGGTTCCAATGGATTTGCAAGGCATGTAAGACCCGTTACATTTTTTAGATATATGACTAAAAACTCGTAGTTTTCGTGTTTTATGGCCATTTTCATGAGCTACTGCCTACTGTTTATGGGTTCTAGGGCGATTTACAATGACCTTCCGACCTGATACATGTTGGAAAGATATTACCAGAAACTCGTCGTTTTCGCGTTTTATGGCCGTTTTCATGAGCTATTGCCCATAGTTTATGGATCTAGGGCTATTTAAAGCAACCTTAAGACCTGATACATGTTTTGAGAGTTATTCCTGAAACTCGTCGTTTTCGTGTTTTATGGTCATTTTCATAAGTTATTGCCCACAGTTTTTGGTTTCAGCCGGATTTGCATGTCTCGAGAACCCTGGCATGTTTGAGAGATATGCCAAAAACTCGCCGTTTCGTGTTTTATGGCTGTTTTTGCCACAGTTTTTGGGTTTCAGCCGGATTTGCATGTCTCGAAAGAACCCTGACATGTTTGAGAGATATGACCAGAAACTCGCCGTTCTCGCGTTTTATGGCCGTTTTCATGAGCTATTCCCACAGTTTAGGGGTTCTAGGCGATTTACAGTGACCTTCCGACCTGATACATGTTGGAAAGATATGACCAGAAACTCGTCGTTTTCTTGTTTTATGGCTGTTTTCATGAGCTATTGCCCATAGTTTTATGGTTCTAGGGCTATTTAAAGCAACCTTAAGACCCGGTACATGTTTGAGAGTTATGCCTAAAAACTCGTCGTTTTCGTGTTTTATGGTCATTTTCATGAGTTATTGCCCACAGTTTTTGGGTTTCAGCCGGATTTGCATGTCTCGAAAGAACCCTGACATGTTTGAGAGATATGACCAGAAACTCGCCGTTCTCGCGTTTTATGGCCGTTTTCATGAGCTATTTCCCACAGTTTAGGGGTTCTAGGGCGATTTACAGTGACCTTCCGACCTGATACATGTTGGAAAGATATGACCAGAAACTCGTCGTTTTCTTGTTTTATGGCCGTTTTCATGAGCTATTGCCCAAAGTTTATGGGTTCTAGGGCGATTTACAGTGACCTTCCGACCTGATACATGTTTGAGAGTTATGCCTAAAAACTCGTCGTTTTCGTGTTTTATGGTCATTTTCTCGAGTTATTGCCCACAGTTTTTGGGTTTCAGCCGGATTTGCATGTCTCGAAAGAACCCTGACATGTTTGAGAGATATGACCAGAAACTCGCCGTTCTCGCGTTTTATGGCCGTTTTCGTGAGCTATTGCCCACAGTTTTGGGGTTCTAGGGCGATATAGAACGACTTTAAGACCCGATACATGTTTGAGAGTTATGCCTAAAAACTCGTTTTTTCGTGTTTATGGCCATTTTTATGAGTTATTGCCCACAGTTTTTGGTTCCAATTGGATTTGCAAGGCATGTAAGACCCGTTACATTTTTTAGATATATGACTAAAAACTCGTAGTTTTCGTGTTTTATGGCCATTTTCATGAGCTACTGCCTACTGTTTATGGGTTCTAGGGCGATTTACAATGACCTTCCGACCTGATACATGTTGGAAAGATATTACCAGAAACTCGTCGTTTTCGCGTTTTATGGCCGTTTTCATGAGCTATTGCCCATAGTTTTATGGATCTAGGGCTATTTAAAGCAACCTTAAGACCCGATACATGTTTTGAGAGTTATTCCTGAACACTCGTCGTTTTCGTGTTTTATGGTCATTTTCATAAGTTATTGCCCACAGTTTTTGGGTTTCAGCCGGATTTGCATGTCTCGAAAGAACCCTGGCATGTTTGAGAGATATGACCAGAAACTCGCCGTTCTGGCGTTTTATGGCTGTTTTGCCCACAGTTTTTGGGTTTCAGCCGGATTTGCATGTCTCGAAAGAACCCTGACATGTTTGAGAGATATGACCAGAAACTCGCCGTTCTCGCGTTTTATGGCCGTTTTCATGAGCTATTGCCCACAGTTTAGGGGTTCTAGGGCGATTTACAGTGACCTTCCGACCTGATACATGTTGGAAAGATATGACCAGAAACTCGTCGTTTTCTTGTTTTATGGCTGTTTTCATGAGCTATTTCCCTCAGTTTTATGGTTCTAGGTCTATTTAAAGCAACCTTTAGACCCGGTACATGTTTGAGAGTTATGCCTAAAAACTCGTCGTTTTCGTGTTTTATGGTCATTTTCATGAGTTATTGCACACAGTTTTTGGGTTTCAGCCGGATTTGCATGTCTCGAAAGAACCCTGACATGTTTGAGAGATATGACCAGAAACTCGCCGTTCTCGCGTTTTATGGCCGTTTTCATGAGCTATTTCCCACTGTTTAGGGTTCTAGGCGATTTACAGTGACCTTCCGACCTGACACATGTTGGAAAGATATGACCACAAACTCGTCATTTTCGCGTTTTATGGCCGTTTTCATGAGCTATTGCCCATAGTTATATGGTTCTAGGGCTATTTAAAGCAACCTTAAGACCCGGTACATGTTTGAGAGTTATGCCTAAAAACTCGTCGTTTTCGTGTTTTATGGTCATTTTCATGAGTTATTGCCCACAGTTTTTGGGTTTCAGCCGGATTTGCATGTCTCGAAAGAACCCTGACATGTTTGAGAGATATGACCAGAAACTCGCCGTTCTCGCGTTTTATGGCCGTTTTCATGAGCTATTTCCCACAGTTTAGGGGTTCTAGGGCGATTTACAGTGACCTTCCGACCTGATACATGTTAGAAAGATATGACCAGAAACTCGTCGTTTTCTTGTTTTATGGCCGTTTTCATGAGCTATTGCCCAAAGTTTATGGGTTCTAGGGCGATTTACAGTGACCTTCCGACCTGATACATGTTTGAGAGTTATGCCTAAAAACTCGTCGTTTTCGTGTTTTTATGGTCATTTTCTCGAGTTATTGCCCACAGTTTTTGGGTTTCAGCCGGATTTACATGTCTCGAAAGAACCCTGACATGTTTGAGAGATTGACCAGAAACTCGCCGTTCTCGCGTTTTATGGCCGTTTTCGTGAGCTATTGCCCACAGTTTTGGGGTTCTAGGGCGATATAGAACGACTTTAAGACCCGATACATGTTTGAGAGTTATGCCTAAAAACTCGTTTTTTCGTGTTTATGGCCATTTTTATGAGTTATTGCCCACAGTTTTTGGTTCCAATTGGATTTGCAAGGCATGTAAGACCCGTTACATTTTTAGATATATGACTAAAAACTCGTAGTTTTCGTGTTTTATGGCCATTTTCATGAGCTACTGCCTACTGTTTATGGGTTCTAGGGCGATTTACAATGACCTTCCGACCTGATACATGTTGGAAAGATATTACCAGAAACTCGTCGTTTTCGCGTTTTATGGCCGTTTTCATGAGCTATTGCCCATAGTTTTATGGATCTAGGGCTATTTAAAGCAACCTTAAGACCCGATACATGTTTTGAGAGTTATTCCTGAACACTCGTCGTTTTCGTGTTTTATGGTCATTTTCATAAGTTATTGCCCACAGTTTTTGGGTTTCAGCCGGATTTGCATGTCTCGAAAGAACCCTGGCATGTTTGAGAGATATGACCAGAAACTCGCCGTTCTGGCGTTTTATGGCTGTTTTGCCCACAGTTTTTGGGTTTCAGCCGGATTTGCATGTCTCGAAAGAACCCTGACATGTTTGAGAGATATGACCAGAAACTCGCCGTTCTCGCGTTTTATGGCCGTTTTCATGAGCTATTGCCCACAGTTTAGGGGTTCTAGGGCGATTTACAGTGACCTTCCGACCTGATACATGTTGGAAAGATATGACCAGAAACTCGTCGTTTTCTTGTTTTATGGCTGTTTTCATGAGGTATTTCCCTCAGTTTTATGGTTCTAGGTCTATTTAAAGCAACCTTTAGACCCGGTACATGTTTGAGAGTTATGCCTAAAAACTCGTCGTTTTCGTGTTTTATGGTCATTTTCATGAGTTATTGCACACAGTTTTTGGGTTTTCAGCCGGATTTGCATGTCTCGAAAGAACCCTGACATGTTTGAGAGATATGACCAGAACTCCCGTTCTCGCGTTTTATGGCCGTTTCATGAGCTATTTCCCACTGTTTATGGGTTCTAGGCGATTTACAGTGACCTTCCGACCTGACACATGTTGGAAAGATATGACCAAAACTCGTCATTTTCGCGTTTTATGGCCGTTTTCATGAGCTATTGCCCATAGTTATATGGTTCTAGGGCTATTTAAAGCAACCTTAAGACCCGGTACATGTTTGAGAGTTATGCCTAAAAACTCGTCGTTTTCGTGTTTTATGGTCATTTTCATGAGTTATTGCCCACAGTTTTTGGGTTTCAGCCGGATTTGCATGTCTCGAAAGAACCCTGACATGTTTGAGAGATATGACCAGAAACTCGCCGTTCTCGCGTTTTCGTTTTATGGCCGTTTCATGAGCTATTTCCCACAGTTTAGGGGTTCTAGGGCGATTTACAGTGACCTTCCGACCTGATACATGTTAGAAAGATATGACCAGAAACTCGTCGTTTTCTTGTTTTATGGCCGTTTTCATGAGCTATTGCCCAAGTTTATGGGTTCTAGGGCGATTTACAGTGAACCTTCCGACCTGATACATGTTTGAGAGTTATGCCTAAAAACTCGTCGTTTTCGTGTTTTATGGTCATTTTCTCGAGTTATTGCCCACAGTTTTTGGGTTTCAGCCGGATTTTACATGTCTCGAAAGAACCCTGACATGTTTGAGAAGATATGACCAGAAACTCGCCGTTCTCCTCCGTTTTATGGCCGTTTTCGTGAGCTATTGCCCACAGTTTTGGGGTTCTAGGGCGATATAGAACGACTTTAAGACCCGATACATGTTTGAGAGTTATGCCTAAAAACTCGTTTTTTTCGTGTTTATGGCCATTTTTATGAGTTATTGCCCACAGTTTTTGGTTCCAATTGGATTTGCAAGGCATGTAAGACCCGTTCATTTTTTAGATATATGACTAAAAACTCGTAGTTTTTCGTGTTTTATGGCCATTTTCATGAGCTACTGCCTACTGTTTATGGGTTCTAGGGCGATTTACAATGACCTTCCGACCTGATACATGTTGGAAAGATATTACCAGAAACTCGTCGTTTTCGCGTTTTATGGCCGTTTTCATGAGCTATTGCCCATAGTTTTATGGATCTAGGGCTATTTAAAGCAACCTTAAGACCCATACATGTTTTGAGAGTTTTCCTGAACACTCGTCGTTTTCGTGTTTTATGGTCATTTTCATAAGTTATTGCCCACAGTTTTTGGGTTTCAGCCGATTTGCATGTCTCGAAAGAACCCTGGCATGTTTGAGAGATATGACCAGAAACTCGCCGTTCTGGCGTTTTATGGCTGTTTTGCCCACAGTTTTTTTGGGTTCAGCCGGATTTGCATGTCTCGAAAGAACCCTGACATGTTTGAGAGATATGACTAGAAACTCGCCGTTCTCGCGTTTTATGGCCGTTTTCATGAGCTATTGCCCACAGTTTAGGGGTTCTAGGGCGATTTACAGTGACCTTCCGACCTGATACATGTTGGAAAGATATGACCAGAAACTCGTCGTTTTCTGTTTTAATGGCTGTTTTCATGAGCTATTTCCCTCAGTTTTATGGTTCTAAGGTCTATTTAAAGCAACCTTTAGACCCGGTACATGTTTGAGAGTTATGCCTAAAAACTCGTCGTTTTCGTGTTTTATGGTCATTTTAATGAGTTATTGCACACAGTTTTTGGGTTTCAGCCGGATTTGCATGTCTCGAAAGAACCCTGACATGTTTGAGAGATATGACCAGAAACTCGCCGTTCTCCGCTCGCGTTTTATGGCCGTTTTCATGAGCTATTTCCCACTGTTTTGGGTTCTAGGCGATTTACAGTGACCTTCCGCCTGACACATGTTGGAAAGATATGACCACAAACTCGTCATTTTCGCGTTTTATGGCCGTTTTCATGAGCTATTGCCCATAGTTATATGGTTCTAGGGCTATTTAAAGCAACCTTAAGACCCGGTACATGTTTGAGAGTTATGCCTAAAAACTCGTCGTTTTCGTGTTTTATGGTCATTTTCATGAGTTATTGCCCACAGTTTTTGGGTTTCAGCCGGATTTGCATGTCTCGAAAGAACCCTGACATGTTTGAGAGATATGACCAGAAACTCGCCGTTCTCGCGTTTTT